>JAAIXJ010000565.1:0-71972 GCA_013403705.1 Heliconius hermathena
TTAAGCGGGCGAAGCCGCGAGCGGGTCGCTAGTATAATAATAATAGTATTATATTTCATAGTAATTCTATACACGCACAAATTAAAATTGACATAGCTACACCTGAATTGACCTTTGAAGACCCAAGTCGTCTCAATTACCCTTCAACTAATTATTATTTATTGTAATGGTAACTCAAACTAGAGTAGGTAACCAGTTAGAATACTTTTATTGATATTGTTTTAGCTTCACGCCGAATCCCGCATATACAAGGGTAGGCAGAGGAAACTTATGTTAAGACACTCCGTTCCTCTTTTTCCTCTGAATTTTAGAGACATTGCGTGTTGAATGGTGGATCTTAACGCCACGTTCTTTCTTGCCAAACCACGCTTGTTACAACTTATTTATGTTGTTAGTATCTCTGTAGGGGGATTTTTGCGTATAAAAATTTCGACGTAGCTCGATGAGAACGTATGGCTTAGTGGTCAGAGCGCCTGGTCGGTTTCCAGGAGGCGCGGGTTCGAGTCCCGCTACGTTCAAATTTTTATACGTTTTCTAAATAAGTATTTTGCTATAGTATTTTTTTAGCTAGGTAACCATTTCGAGAATTGGCCAGCAAAAGTTGGCAATACACAATGAGACACACCAACGGTTTTTGTTGTCAGCATACTCATATATATAAGAAATAGATAGCTCGAGAAAAAAAATCTACTTTTGTTGTTTTCCTATCTTTAAAAATTACTGAGATATTAAACATAAAAATACGGCCTCCGCGAGAAAATTTGGCTAAGAGTGTGACGTCATGCTGCGTCTGCCAGTCGGTGCTTGCGTTCACCTTCATACATAAATTCTATTGTTTTTTTTTATAGTAAATAAATAAAACGGTTAAAAAACACTCCGTATCACCCGTAATGGGACATAACAGCCGCCACGTGACGTCACGCAGTGACTGGGCGAATGAATGCAAATTTAAAAAAGCGTTGTACATTGTTGTAACTTTGGAAGTCCTGATCTGATTTTGATGAAACAAAAACTACTATTATTTTTAACCTTAATTTTACATAATAAATATAAATTATAAGTATTTAACACAATAATTAATAATATATTATATATTTTTTACCTAGATTTTCCGTTTTGACCAAAACTCTTTATGACTTTCGAAACGTGAATAATCAGCTATAGATAAGAACATCACATAATATACGTATTTTAGAAAAACTTGTTTAACATACACATAGTACATTCTACTAATATTATAAACTAATGACCCGTTCGCGGCGTTGCTCGCTTGAACCACGTGATTATTTATTTACTAATCTGCATTGCTCTCATATTCTTATTGCAGTAACATTTTAAAAACTATATTTAAAACTAAAGTGTCAGCTAATTCCATAAAAATTTATTTATGTAGCAATGTTGTCGAACAATATATTTTATATTTATATAGCTTTTTTTATTACAACCCTATTCAGAGATTGAGAGATTAGCATGCACAAGCCTTCAGACAAATAAATAAAATATATAAATATAAAAAAATATATTTTCTCATATATCTCAGTCGTGGCGCAGTGGCACAAAGTGTAATTGTAAAACCGACTGGTTGTGAGTTCGATTCCCACTCGAGGAGATGAGATATTTACTTATACTAATTTATATTTCCATCTCTTCGCTCTGGTGTCGAGGACCAGCGCGACGTTGAGTTTTGCCACTCAACACGCAATGCCTCCAGAATTTGGCAGAAAGTGGGGAACGGAGTGTCTTAACACTAGGTTCCCTCTGCCTATCCTGCAGTGTGCTGGATACAGCGTGAAGGTGATTTTTTTTTATCTTCCACGACAGACATGAGTACAGACAGCGATGAGTTACTTTTTTTGACAGGCACATATTTTTATAATTTAAACTTTGATCGTGTCCATCATTTCATTGCATAGATAGATCAGCATTAAAATTAGAAAATCATGCAGTTTGGCATAAAGCCCATTATTTTGGCTATTTAAATCGTAACAATCTATATTTTCAATGCCAGCACGTGAGAAATGAAACTTACGATAACAGTAGAAAGAGAATCAATGATCAACTAAATATTGAGGAAATAGGTAAACAATTTAATATTATTTTTGAAAATTATATTTGTACATAAAAAATATCTTAATATATTTACATGTAAATAAGCGTAAAATTTTAAGAGGGTAAAGTAATAAACATGGATTTGTTAGTCATCTCCAGATCACATTTAGGTACATATGAGTTATGGGTTACATATTGATTTATGTGTTAAGTTTCATTCCATCCTCTCGTTATATTATATTGTTGTGTTATGCTCCTTTCCATCCTCCAAAAAATAACACAATTAAATAAGAAAACAAGAGAAACGTTTAAGTATTACGTCAAAATATTTATAACTACTATAGGCCTATTTGTTACAACATTAAAAATAAAATTGAACAATTATAAAAAAACGTTAACAAAAAAAATACCAAAAAACTAAGTTACGAATGCAAAAGAGTAATAAAGGTTAATCTTAGTTCTCTCTCTCTCTCTCTCTCTCTCTCTCTCTCTATCTCTCTCTAATTGAAATTCATAATAAGTATCAATAAACTACAATTATTAAAAGAAGGTGTAGTATGACAAAAACTAATATTATATCATCCTTGGTATGTGCCAATATACGTGTTGCAACTCGGACAGTAGTGGTCGACGTTTTTGCAGGAATCCATACAATAAGGAATGCAAATACAAGGCCAACACCTGAAAGAGACAAAAAAACAATTGTAGTATCTTTACTGTCAAAACGCGAGTACACTTTTTTGTATTAAAATAGTTGTTTCTCTTTTTATCTCTTATTTTATAGAAATAATTCTAAGTATTGGCGGCCTTGCAGGAAGCTATCACTCGAAAGACAGTAGATACTGCTGGCAAAACAAAAAACAAACCTCTGGGCCTCTTCTACACGGTAAAAGGCGTAGAAATATTAAATAAAAAAGATATGTATATACATTTCTATATACATTTTATACCTATAATATACACATCTACAATGAAATATAATATTCATAAAAATACGTGGTTTAGATAACCGTGTCATTGAAAACTTAATCAATTGTAAACTACAGCTGGTGTGACAATAGTACTTCTAATCATAATATTACTTTGCATAAAAAAAATATAAAAAAAATTGTTAGTTAGGAGATCGGCCGGGGTCGCGGCAGGAGCAAAAAGTGACCGTAAATGCGATTCCCACTGAAGAAAATTTTCTGGTGTCGAGGCAAAGCGCTGCGTTGAATTCCGCCACTCAACACGCAAAGCCTCCTGAATTTGTCGCAAAATGGGGAACGGAATGTCTTAACACTAGGTTCCCTCTGCCTACACTACTATCTGCGGGGTACAGCGTGAAGCTGAAAACAAAATACTTACTAAGAAGAATAAGTCTCATGATACGTAGTTAGATTGTAATAGATAAATAACCCAATCTAAATATTAAAAATTGTTTTTCGTATATTTATGGATTCGCATTAATTTAGTTGCAAAAGTATTGTTTTAAAAATTCACTGGGTTAATTTATCTGGCACCATATTCAGAGTTATCCAACGTTACAACGTAGGCAAAATCGGGTAAAAAATATTTAAAATTAAAATATTCCTTAGGTCCCTAGGTCTAGATTCAAATGCTGTCGTTTCAAGTGCTCCAATTGCGCTACAAGTCAATTTTCAAAAATGTTTTTTCAACACACGCGTATAACCTACATATATATTTGAAACAATTTTAATATCCCGAGGCCGGATTTATGAGGCCGGTCGTGGCGCAGCGGCACGAGGTGTGACTGCAAAATCGACTGGTTGTGAGTTCGATCTCCACTCGAGGAGATGAAATATTTACTTAAATTTATATTTCCATTTCTTCGCTCTGGTGTCGAGGTTAAGCGCGGCGTTGAGTTCTGCCACTCAACACGCAATGCCTCCAGAATTCGGCAGAAAGTGGGGAACGGAGTGTCTTAACACTAGGTTCCCTCTGCCTACCCTGCTGTGTGCGGGATACAGCGTGAAGCTGATTTATCACATTTCCTAGTAATTCTATACACGCACAAATTAAAATTGATGTAGATAGTAACATTAACTGTAGCTCGTTGAAAATTGGCCAGCAAAAGTTGACAATACATTATTGGCCAACAAAACTAATATGTCAACAAACTTCAATAGAAGAACGTATGAAATTTTATCTGATAACATTGATTTTTTAGCTTCGCGCTGTATCCCCCATAAAGCAGGGTAGGTACAGGGAATATGGAAACCTGAAGTGTCAAAACACTCCGTTTCCATTGAGATACTTCCGTTTCCCACTTTTGTTGAATGGGGGAACTCAATGTTGAATTTTTGGCTCGTTACCTCATGTGGGATTCAAGCCCACAACCAGTCAAGTTTATAGACATACGCATGTGCCCCTGACATTGATGAAAGAAGAGAGAGTCTTGCCACTTTATTGTATCACATATTCCACGTAACACTAAAAAAATACGTCGCCTAAACAAACAGCGATGTGTGAAAATAAAAAAATAAGATAATGTACCAAAACAGCTTCAAATAAAATTAACTTTTGTAATAATTAATATAAATGAAATTGGTGTTTTGTCGTACTGGCCACTTTAATCACAAATTTCTTCTCTTTGGTTAGGAAATCCAAATTCAAATCTGTACAGCTATTTGCACATACCGTAGTTATCATTGGTACCGTAGCTTTTGGCGCTCCGTTCTCTATGACTACTCCGCTAGGGATACAGCGAGAAGCTAGATAAGATTAGATTATTTTTTTATTTACACGTGTAATTTACACGTGTAATACACATGTATTTGTGTTTCGTTTACCGTCATACATTTTTTTTCCTTTTGTTTTCTCCTGTTTGAAATATCGCGTTATTTACAAGTACGAGTTCTGGTTTGGTGGACTAGTGCTGGTGTCGTTCATTACAGTTTTCTCCAATCCGGTCAGACGACCGGCAGAGGTCAATTGTCAGCATTTGCAAACCATGATAGAAAAAATAGCTGTAAAAATCTGAGGCTAGTCAATCGCTCTGCGCCACTGCTGCATCACGACATTCACTATAACGCTAGACACACTGCACAACTGACGGCTACCAAATTAGCAGAACTTCAGAATTCAGTCTTCGGAACGTAGTCTACCGTACTCCTCGGACCTTGCTCTAATAGATTTTACACTATTTTCGAAATTTCGATAACTTCTTGCAAGGGAAAAAAATCAACTACGATAAGGCAGTACAAATCGCCTTCAAAGATTTTATTGATTCCCGTCTGAATATTTTTTTTAAAGGGATGAGACCTATGAGATGTCAAAACTGCATAGATAGCAATGGTAATGGTAGTGGGTGGTATGGTTTATTAAATAAATATATTATATTAAAAAATATTCGACTTTTTGTTTCTTCCATACTAAACGCCAATTTCATATACCTTAAATTATAAAATTATTTAACCCAGATAACCCTGAAACTAAAATTTTCTGAAAATTTTGAAAAAAGTTAACTGTCCTAAATATAGGACAGTAGGCTTATCTGGGTTAAATAACTTACAAACATATGAATAAAAGGCAGGCTATTATATGTGTTCTTGTGTTAGATTTGTGATCCACTTTGGTAACGACGCTGGCTTTGCAGGAGGGACAGACCAAAGTAGTGGCCTTGGGACCCACAGGAACCACGGCCATGTTATCTGGACCTTGAAGAATTAAAAATATTTCTTGATCATTTAAAAATTAAGTAATAACTTTACAAATAAACATTTTATAGTATCATATGAAATAATGATAGTTTTGATTTTTTTAAGACTTAGCTCGGTTTTCATGATTAAAGACTTTTCAGAATTAAATAATAATTACTATACTATTTGCTTAATTCTTTTTGTATTTTTATGTATAATTGCCATTTTTTTCTCTCCTTTTCATCTTTTGTGGACAGAGACAAAATGAAAATGTAAGTTAGTCTATCGTCTAAGTCAGAAGATATACAGTAGATTCTATTACATTAATAAAGGCCTCTAATATTATTTTTCTTATATATCTTCCATGTAAAGAAAGACACCGATCCGTTACGATTTAAATATAAGTATAGATATGGATGTAAATAGTCTCGTGAGTTTAATTTTAGGAATCAAATCACGCACAACTTATAATTATTTTGTTTTATTATTTAAATTTAAATTTGGTATAACTAATGTAACGGTGTTTTGTGAGGTGGGGGATAATAGCTGCGACACAGTATTGTACTACTGCAGCTGTTATCGTTAAAAAATTTTATTGTTATACAAAAAATTGAAATAAATAAACATTATTATTATTATTATTATTAGCTTTATATATCGAAATGTACACATAGTAAGACACGCTCAGTTTGTTGTCTTATAGATGTTATACCTACTCATATGTTAAAATATATTTTAAACAATTGACCATTAAGTAATATTGATAAATGTAATCAAATAATATAGTAAATTACTATTACAATTCATCAAAATAGAACTGATAACCAACGCGATAATTGCGAATTCGATGCCCAGGTGGAGCAATAATTATAAAAAAACGGCAGAGAAGGCAGAGGGAACCTTGTGTAAGACATTCCGTTCCCCACTTTCTGCCGATTTCTGGAGACATTGCGTGTTAAGTGGCAGAACTCAACACCGCGCTTTGCCTCGACACCAGAGCAAAGAAATGGAAATATAAATTTAAGTATATATTTCATCTCCTCTAGTGGGGATCGAATCCACAACCAGTGGGTTTTACAGTCACACTTTGTGCCCCTACGCCACGACTGGCCTCATAATTATATATAAGAATAATTAATATTAATAGTTAAGTATACACGACAGACGTTAAAAATATATTTACATTTTAATATATTTCGTATCTACACATAAGAAAAAGTATATTAAATTAATAAAACTAGAGACGATACAGTTTTATTTGAATATGATTTTCAGATGGTAAACATAAATATTTTTTTACTGACTGATTACTACCAATTAGAACATTTTATTTTATTTTTTAATGATTAACGTTACTTTATAGTGAGGCGCACAATCAACATGCAATACCTCGAAAAAAAATTGTTACGTACACTAGGACAGGTATTAGAAGAGTTAACCAAATCGACATCACTATTCTAAACATTCTATATATATAGATCAAATATTAATGACTTTTAAATCATAAAATGACATATATCGTTTACCTGTATGGCTTATAATTTAATAAATAAACACCACTTTTATGCCGATTGAAATCGACTTCGCCGCAGCACAACCAACAGGTTACTAAAAGCGTACTTACAGTCCCTTCATAGTTCACGTATCTAGCTATTAATATGCCAACTTGTTTAGTACATTATTTTGTTTACTACTACTTCCTAGTAGCCACATCGTACGCGTGAACTTTATGAAATTTCACCTTACCACATACTTTCATAGAAAACATTAATATCAACTAACTATAAAGATTAATATCTGATCAGATACCAGATAATATTGTGTAAGGCGTAATTTTTATAGTTCATAATTTAGATGGTTTCTCATTTAGGTGTAATATGAAGTACGTGTTCTTTTAAAGTTCATATGTCAGGCAAATAAAAATACATGTAATTAAAATACATGTAATTTTAATATTATTTATATAATACGTAATTTTTATAAATATTTGTGAGGTATTCACGACGTTCTTGATAAAATAAGGGCAATCTAAAATATATTTTGGTAAATCTTTAATGTACACTTTTAGAATTCACTTGTCAAAATATTATAACGTAATAAAAAAAACAACTTCAAACTGTATCCCGCACACAGCAAGATAGGTAGAGAGAACATAATGTTAAGACACTCCGTTCCCCATTTTCCGCCGGAATCAGGAGGCATTGCTTATTTAAAGGCGTAATGCAACGCCGCGCTTTGCCTTAACACCAGAGAGAATAAATGAAAATATAAATTTCATTTCCCAGAGTGGAAATCGAACCCACAACTACTCGGGGTTACAGTCACACACTTATTCCCAATTTTTAAATTTAGCTTGTTAGTAGCTTGTCCTAGCTAGTTAGCTAGGAACATAAATAAATTGTACCAATCATATAAGAATTTTGACGTAGCTCGAAAGACCGTATGGCTTAGTTGTTCAGAGCGCTCGGACGGTTTCCAAGAGGCGCAGGTTCAAATATTTTCATTTCTTGGCCATGGTAACAAGGCAAAGCGCGGTGTGGAAAGTAAGTCTTACCACCATGTTCCCTTTGCAAACCCTTCTATATGCGGGATACAGGGTGAAGCTAATAGATAGATAGATAGATACAAGTCCCTCTTTAGCTTTCATCTAGTTATTTAGAATTTGTAAATTATGTTTTCAATTTAAGCATACATCGTATAAGCGTTAACCTTACACAAATATATATGACCGATCGACATGGCAATAATAATAGTAAAGGAGATAGGAAAATAAAACAAGTAGATTTTATCTTTAAAATTTACTCGTACATAACAATCTTAATATAAGTTATAAGCAAAATGTAAAAATTAAAGTATAGATAAGTAAAAAATGTTAAAAACTCAAAGTAAAGATTATCGACATTCAAAGATTGGCAAGGTGATGGTTTTAGGAATAGTTGAAGAATTGAACTGGTAAATTTAAGTATTAAATTATTGTTTTTTTTTTTCTTTTGTTCATATCTTCATTCATTATTCAACATAAAACAGAGTAGACAGTTTCATTGATATATTATTTGAGGGTCACCTCTTAACGATCGCGCTTACAGGCAGACATAGTTTTTTATACGGGTACTAATATGATAATATAATGTATGATTTTTCATCATAATATATATTTAATATAAATATATTATCACAAGATATTACATTATAGAGCATTACTTCTCATATTACTTCTTTTAGCGCCATTTTTTGTAGATAATACGAGTATATGACGGATAAAATGTTTACCTAAATACTAGTGACCCGCTCGCGGGTTTGTCCGCTTGAATTACATAATTGTTAATGTACTGTGCATTGTTCTTATATAAATATCATCTTAAAACCAATATCTATAAATATATTGAAAAATAAAGCCAATTCAATAAATCAATTATTTACAGCAATTTCGTCGGACAAAATTTAAAAAAAAATGCTATTATTTTGTTATTTATAATCTGATTAAATTTAAAACAAACACCAAAATGTTAAAGAAGTTTGCCAAATTACAATAGGGAAAACTGCAATTAAATCTGTTAAGCAGTTTCTAAGATAAGCGTAAACAAGCGCACAGACAAACAGAGAAAAATATTAAAAATCATTGTTTTTAAATGCCACAAACAACATTTTTTTCTTATTCATATACCATGAACAGACACCGATCCATTACGATTTTATTATTATATAAGTACCATAGGTATAAATAACAATATTACATGTAGATACTAGATAAAATTCAAAATAACACTTGAGGGTACAAAATTTACAAAAAATTTAAAAGGCATTAATCATAACTTAAGTGCCAAAGTAAAATAACAATAATAGTTAATCTCAGTTCATTATCTAATTGAAATAGATAAATAGGAGATCAATATAATATAATATTATACGGAAGTGCTGGTACGGAAGGTAAGTCATCCTTGGTATGTACCTAAATACGCGTTACAGCTCGGACAATAGTGGTCGGCGTTTTTGCACGAGTCCATACAATAAGGCACGCAAATGCAAGGCCAACATCTGAAATAAAATATATATATTAAATGAGAGAAGCAGTGGCGCAAGAGCACAAGTATCAGTTAACGTGACTGTTGTGGGTTCGATTCCCACTCGAGGAAATTTAAATATTTAGTATTTTTCTCACTATGGTGTCGAGGGAAAGCGCTACGTTGAGTTGCGCCACTCAACACGCAATGCCTCCAGAATTCAGTGGGTAATGGAGAGCAAAGTGTCTTAACACTAGATTCTCTCTGTCTACCCTGCTACGTACGGGAACAGTGTGAAGTTGAAAAAAATGACATATATAAAAAAACATAATAATGAATATTAAATAATATAATACATTTCATTATCATCAAATACATTTTCCGAATAAAGTACGCTTATTAAGTAAATATAATCTCATCATCGAAAAGTACAAAATAAAATAAATATACATAAGATTATACCTATACTCGATTCACGAAGGCATGAGATAAAAGGTAAACATGTCAAAAAAAGGTTCTTTTACATGACAGGTTTGATGGAGTTATTATATTAATTTTAAAATATATATTTTAAGAATTAATACGCCGATAATAGCAGTTAGCCATAAAAATTATTATAATATTATCTTATAATTGAAATAGAATACCAGTAAAGCGTGGAGAATCTTTTTTTTACAAAATTCTGAATTTGTTTCTATCCCCAATGTTTTTCGTCAGGTAATTCTGAACGGTTAGGGAAAGGTAAAATAAATGCCAAACGTATGTCACATTTGAATGTTGTCGGTTGAATTGTATTAATTTGTAGCATAGAAAAGTTATATATTTTTTTATAATATAAACATAGTATTCAGTGACAAAAAACTACTTTTAGTATTCTGTGATTAATTAGAATTAAGTTATAAGTATTAATTAATAAAATTACAATTTAAATTAGTGGACATCAATGGGGAACGGAGTGTCTTAACACTAGGTTCCCTCTGCCTACCATGCGGTGTGCGAGATACAGCGTGAAGCTGACACCAATGAAATAATTTTTATATTTATATTTTCAATGTTTATAAAATTGCACACTGTATATATAGTAAATAAAAAGAAATAATTAAGTTAAAAGAAACGAAAACGAAAATTAGTAAGTACAAAGAACAATAATAAAAAATAAAGATTATTTTCATGTATAATATATAAAAATTTAAAAATGTTGGTATGCACCCGGTTTTTTTATTTTCAATAATATTTTTTATTTAAATATGTCATGTACATGTAAAAACATCTAAAAGTCAACTTCTTCTCAAACTTCAGACATATTTTAATACTATAATAATAAATTATATTTCGTAATTAATATTTATATTAGAACATTATTGTTCTAATATTATTAATATTAGAACATTTTGTCATCCGTCAGATTGTATCCACCATTTTCAGTTATTTTCATGGAATTTTCATGATTCTGTTGATATTTTTATTTATGTTGTTTTTTTTAAGTAAGAAACTTAAAAGTTTTGTTTTTTCTGGTTGTTCTGTTTTTGTTATATTTTGTGTTGTTTTTGTTATTTTGATATTTTCATACTTTAGAACATGAGTAAGCCTGGATCAAGCAACACTTGCACTTTTTCTTCACCGAAGAAAAAAGCGATCAAAGAAATGTTCAATGAATTCATAGGAAAAGTGACTGTTATTAATGTGCTTAAACACGTAGAAGAAACGTGTTCTTGTATTAAACAAAGGTATTTTATATATAACATTCAAGCACAACAAGCAATAATGCTGTATATAGAAAACTCTACGTTAAATAAATTACATACAAATAAAGAAATACAATAAAGTTTGAGAAACAGAATTTTTTTGTTTACATTTTGTCTCATGTCATAATGAATCGAGTATATAGGAGTAACGAACTATTTGGAACAGTCAATATTTTAAATTGTGGTTTAATTAGTTTCCTTCTTTTCCTTAGAATTTTATTATTCAAAATATTGTGGCGTTGCCTATGAGCTCTAACAAGTTATACTTTTTATTTTTTAATTATTATGACTTTTTGAGCATAAATCGTTGAACATTCTTCAAGTCATTCAGTATCTGATATTTCTTAAAGATAGCCAGAGGATAGGGATTTGATGTTTAATTATATTATATTTCTCATTAAGCTAAAACCACTGTAAAAACGGCCAAAGGATGACATTCGTGGCGCTGGGGGAACAAGCGTGAGAGTGTAAACGCGACCGGTTGTGGGTTCGATTTTTTTCGGTTTGGTGGCAAAGCGCGGCGTTTAATTTCGTCACTTAACACACAATGTCTCTAAAATTCGGTGGAAAGAGGAGGAGCGGAGTGTCTTAACATTAGGCTCCCTCTGCCTACCCTGCTACATGCGGAATACAGCGTGATGCTGTATATAGCCCAAGAAAGATATATAAATGTTACAATTACCTAAGGAGAGCCTAACATTTCATAAAATCTCTATTTGCCCGTTACACACATAGATAATATTCTAAGAAACTCTTTATCTTACTTATTGTATAATAAATAGATTACGGCAATTATCTCATGTAGTATCTTATAAGAGTTTATAACATACTACATGAGATAATTGCTGAGACTATATAATTGATTGTTTTTTTCTAAGTGTTATTGTTATTAAAGGAATATATACTGTATAACATGTAAGTGTCGTAAAATTAAAGGAAACAAAAATAAATATATTTTATAAGTCATACCTACTCATACTGATACGCAATATCCATTATTCAGCTTTACGCTGTTTTCCGCACACAGCGCGGTAGGCAGAGGGAACCTAATGTTAAAACACTCTTACTTTTTGCCGCTTAGTGGCAGAACTCAATGCCGCGCTTTGCCTCTACACCAGAGCGAAGAAATGGAAATATAAATTTAAATAAATATTTCATCTCCTCGAGTGAGGATTGAACCCACAACCAGTCGGTTTTACAATCACACTTGGTGCCCCTGCGCCACGACTGGCCTCAATTATTATATTATTCATAAAAAATATATTAACAACAAATAATAGGTAATTTAGACAGCTGGGTCATTAGAAACCTTATCAATATAAGCTGCATGTTGTAACTGACACCCCAAGCCCCGCTTAATAAAATAGATAAAAACGTTGTAATATTATATAAAAATTATACAAATAATATTTTTTTATATTTTAGTTACAATCAATCCCTTAAATTGTATGAAGTTTATCGGAAAAGAATTCACACTTAGATAATACGACAATCCCCAAATTTGACAATTCTCTAATCTTCCAAACCCCCTACCTTACAATTCCCTTACATACAAATTCCTAACACCATGTTACCTCTTCTTCTGTCTCTTCCATTTCACAGACAACAAATTGTAGGTAAAAGCCTACTATACAATATTTAACGTAAAACCGTTTTGACCATCCTGGTCACGGCACCAAATTATAACTAACTGACACCCCAAGCCCCCCTTTATAAGATATATAATATAAATAACATCAAACACAAAAAATTATATAAATATATTTTTTTTATATTTTAGTATGACTCGTTACAAAGTGGTATTAAAATATATTCATTATAATGTTATTTTAAATGAAAGTTTGTTGGTGCGAAAACAAAACTAGAATATTGTGTATACATCAAAATATGAAACGTTATATTAGTTTCCTGTAGCAAATTTGCCAAGGCGACAAAATTAGTCTAGTAAAAATGATTACCCTTGAACAATGCGAAGCCTTAAACCATAGTTCAACAAGGAAAATATGAGCACTCTGTACTTCAACTGTTGTTGATTGATAGTTTACATAGAAAATGTAAATGATATAAATATTGATATACATATATATGATGATATCAATATAGGTAAATATGTATATATGTGAAATAAAAAAATACAAATTAAATCAACTTCACGTTGTATTCCGCATACAACAACGTAGGCAAAGGGAACCTAGTGTTAAGACACTCCGTTCTCTACTTTTCGTCGAATTTTTCGAGGTATTGGATGTTGAGTGTGAGTTTAGTAAAATAACTTACAAAAATAAAAACAAAAGACAGGCTATAATGTGTGTTCTTGTGGTAGAGTTGAAGTCTACTCTGCTCACGATAGTGGATCTACATGAAGGGCACACTAAAGTGGTGGGCTTGGGACCCACGGGTACGGCACTCATGTTATCTGAAATTTAAATACACATTTTAATAGCTTTAAAAATGTAACAGTAGTGCCTAATAGTATACGACGACGATGTGAAATCAAAATTTTAAAATTATTTCGATATTATCGACCATACAATAAATTAGTGCTTGTTATGGAATAAATTATTTTAAAATCCTAATCGGGAAATCTTTTTAATTCTTTTATACAGAGTATTTTTATCAGCACCACTTTAAATGAAATCACAGTTTTAACTAATCTATAAAAGCCTAATACAATTTTAAAAAAATCACAAAATTAAAAAAGTGTATTTTTTTCAAACAAAATAAATAATCAATTTATCATTGTAAAATAAAACGTCATTTATCAAGAACGACGCACGCAGCCATTAACCTATCAAAGGGAAACCTACTTCATTCCGAAATCGCGTCTTAGGTATTGGTGGCAAAGTTCAATATTAGTACCTTTAGTAGTATTTTTGTAGTAGTATGTGTTTACGTTATTGGTATTTATGCGTAACTGCGTCACACGAAATACAGGTATGGTATACATATATATCGTGAAATGAAAAAAAATCCTACGTCTAAGCCGTTGAGGTATCTCGATTATTTTTTTTAGGTATGGGTTTTAAATATTTTACCCTATATGCTGTTCCCGTAAAAGGAGCGCTGACGCTTCCACTTTGTATAATAAGCTATCATTGGAGTCAACGCTGTAATCGATATAGACTAATAGAACATTAAAACATATATTTGAGTTATACATTGCAAATTAAGGTATCTATTTGTATTGGTGTTTTAGGTATGAATTCAATTTTTTTTGATGATTTTGTTTTTTTTTATTACTCCGGCTGACCATCCAATCCATAACGATCTCGTTTACAGTCAGACACACTCAGCCCTACCACGCCACGATCAGTGGATTTTACTTTAAACGTAGAGTAAGAAAACATTAAACAATACTTAATAATTATTCTAACTATAATAGATTTTATACACATAATTACAACCATTATTTAAAGGTCAACCATAATTAACAAGGTAATTTAAATAATGAGTCCGTTGTGGCACAGTAGTACAGTGTCTGACTGTCAACACATCGGTTGTTGATTCGATTCCAAGTGAGAGGAATTAACTGGTTTCATTTCATTGCTCTGGTAACAAGGGAAAGCGGGGCGCTAATTTCCGTCACTCGACACACAATGCATACTATTATATTTTAAACATGTTTCAAAAAATATGAGCACAGCAGGCAATGGAATGTTTTAACTCAGGTTCCTCTTACCTACCCCGCTGTATGGGAGATACAGTGTGAGGTTAAAAAAAGAGCACTACAGATAATAAACGTAAATATTTATTTAAAAAAAAAAACACTACTTTCAAAACTATATGTCAAACTTATAAAATTAAAATAAAATGCGTACATATATAGAATAGAAGATTGTTTAAATATTTTTAAGGCTAATCTCAACAATGTCGTTATGTCGTAACAATTTCTCTTTTATTGGAAGCGGCGAGCTAGGTGCGTTCTACATAACCCGAGTCGCTGTCACTTTTTATAACACACATAGATCCACATTACTGGTTTTTTTAATCTACAAAATCACTTTTAATTTTATAATAAACTCGACAACTTAGGAAAATCAAATATTGCATTAAAAAAAAACATAATTTACCTTTATTTTTTTTAATTTAATCACTGAACACCACTTTAAAACGATTGAAACCGACTTCGTCGCGGCGCATTCAACAGGCAACTAAAAGCGTGTTTGCGCTCTCTTCACGAATATAGCTATTATAATGTCAATTCGCTAAGTACTTTGTTTATTATAATTTTTAATGTATTTTGCTATCTATAACAAATATATGTATTAATTTTTCAAATAGTGTAGGTATATAAAAATGAAATTTATTTTATTTTGGTGTAATTTTATTCTGCTGTTTCTAAGAGGTTTCCAAGAGACGCGGGTTCAAATCCCGCTTTGTTGATTTTTTAAAATATTTTTATTAAATTATTTTTCTGTTCTTAAATGTGGAATAATATTTCAATTTATTTTTAATATTTTTTTGTAGTTTTGTAGTATAAATAATAATAAATATATTCATTATTATAATTATAATATTTTTGCTTTATTACATTATAATATATACATTTACTAACAATACATTCATTTAAAATGAACGAATACCAATCTTTGTTGATGATTCACATCACCTTGTGTCGAACGTTCTTGTGAGGTCATCTAAAATGACGTGATTATCGTGATTATAAAATTAGTCTAGAAGCGCTGTCACAGTACGTTGCTGGTAACTAACTGTCTTTAAATAACAGAAAAATCGTGAGCTCCTTCAGAATATAGAATAAGTTATTGTAATAATTATCTATTTTGCAATATAAGAAATGGAAATGTTTTTATTTGATATGTAAATGTTGTAGTACAGTTCAGTTCAGATCTTTTATTATGGCGTTCCGAGCGTGTCGGTTAAATAAATGTTTTTAAATATTTGTATTTGGCTGTATACCTACAGCAGCTATATGAGAGATATAAAATGTCATGAATAAAAAAGATTTTGGAATGCCATAGACAAAGGACAACCAATAACAAAAATAGTGAAAATAAAAATCAGCTTCACGCTGTATTCCGCACACAGCAGGTTAGGCAGAGGAAATTGCGTGTTGAGTGGCGGAACTCAACGCCGCGCTTTACCTTAACACCAGAGCGAAGAAATGGAAATATAAATTTAAGCAAATATTTCATTTTAAATAGTTATAGAGAAAAATATATTGAAAAATTCCTAGAATAATAATTACACACAATAATACAATGACCTCCATTACTCTTACACGCAAACACGAACATCGGCCGTTAGTATGTTCTAAAATTTCCATAGAAATGAAAACATTTCAATTTAAACAAAGCTTATTGAATATAAGGATTTTTTTTAATTTTTATTATAAAAAAATTATAATATATTTATTTATTCTGTAAAGAAAAATAAACTGAAACATAACGTAACTATTTATAGTTTAGAGCTGTCAACATTTCAAACATAATTACTCCACGGACAGATCGTTATACGGAAATATCAATTTACTTTATTATATCATAAAATAAAATAAAAATTAACTTCACGCTGTATTCCGCACACAGGTAGGTTCCTTCTGCCTACCCTAGGCAGAAGGAACCTAGTGTTAAGATACTCCGTTCCTCACTTTTTGAGTTTGTTGAGTGGCGGAACTTAACACCGCGCTTTGCCTCATCAGCAGAGCAAAGAAATCAAAATAAAAATTTAAATAAATATTTCATTTCCTGTAATGGTGATCGAACCCTCAACCAGTCGCATAGTCACACTTTGTACCCCGTCGCCGCGACTGGCTTCTATATGTATAAAAATTAAAACCTATTATTGCAAAGCAATAACTTTTCTATGAAAAATATTAATTATTATTTTAATATAAATCTATCAAAATAATAGTAGCATTGAAATTCTCAGTTCTACGTTACAATGATTACAATATATATTTTTTTTTTAAATAAAACACATGTTACTAGAAATATATATAATAAAAGAAAAATATATTATAATAATTTAATTATTTTATTGTCTTAACCCTACCTTTCTGTATATAATTATAATTCGTAAGTCTGACTAATTTATATAGTTTTAATTAAAAATAAATAATTAATATTTTTATAAATAATTTGTAAAATATCGAAAATTGCACACTACATCGAATGAAAAAAGTTACAGAACTATTATTTTTGTGAAAAAAATATTTAAATAGTTTTGTGATAAACTCAAAAGAACAGTTCACGCCTTTTATCATATTATAGTATACGGCACCTAGGGCTTAGATATTGTTAAGAAACTCTTTCCTTACTTTACTCTTAATTTTCGAGACATTAGGTTTTCAGTGGCGGAACTCAGCTCCACGAATATATAAAATAAAAATAATTTAAATATAAAAATTTAAATATTTTGAAGTGATATTTCCACACTTTAGAAAGAAAACATAAATATTTTAACGTAGTGAGATTTGGTTCCAATATAGCTACGTTGAAAAAAATACAATTTCTAAATAAGTATAATATTTTAATATTAACATTACCCTGATAGGTATAGACAATAGGGCTTGGCATATAATAAAAAAAAACAATAAATTAATTATTTACATAGATTTTATCCATTATTTACAACTTCCTAGAAAACACTTAGACAGATTAAATCAATTATAATCAAATTGCTTCAACAAAAAGTGTTTTAAGAACATTAGCTGATAAGAAGTGAATTTAACAATACATTTTCAACAATACATTTTCAACAATATATTTTCAACCAACGTAAGATCCGATATACGCGTTGCAATTCGTACAGTAGTGGTCGGCGTTGTTGCAAGAATTAACGCAGTAAGGCATGCACGCGCACGGCCAGCATCTGAAAAAGCACAACAAGAATATTGAGTGTGGCGTTTACATAAAAGTGGAATCAGGTAAACCAAACAGTGGGTTTAGTGTTTAAAAAAAATTAAGTGTATTGAAATTTGTGTAAATCACAAAAAAAAAATTAAATCAGCTTCACGTTGTATCCCGCACACAGCAGGGTAGGCAGAGGGAACCTATTGTTAAGACACATCGTTCCTCAATTTCCGCTGAGTTCTGGAGGCATTGCTTGTTGAGTGGTGGAACTCAACACCGCACTTTGCCTCGACACCAGAGCGAAGAAATGAAAATGTAAGTAAATATTTTATTACCTCGAGTGGGGATCGAACCCACAACCAGTCGATTTTACAGTCATATCTTGTGCCCCTGCGCCACTACTGGCCTAAAACATCACACAAAACACGATAAATTGGAAGTTGGACGGTGTTATGCAGTAAATGCTATTGCTATGTTAGTTGTGGGTTCAATTCGCATTAGGGGTGTCAATGGTTTTCATTTCTATGGTCTGATAAGTAAAAATGTGGAGTTGAGTTTTGCTACTCAACAAGTACTTCATGTCTTGAATTCATTGGGAAAAACATAGAGTAAAACTGAAATTAATTATTTAGTAGTTATAAATGTTTACTTAGAAGTTATAACACTGTGTTCGTTCTGCCCACTCCAATTAACAAAAGATGTGTTAAGATAAAATAAGCTAAACATTGTCATATAACTACATTACAGGGAAAAATATTAATTTAGATTCTGTATTATTGAATAAATTATACGAGAACGTTATACATACTCGAATAGTAGGTATGTGATGTCATTACTTTTAAAATGTAATATTTTAAAAAAATGTTATCCATATATAATAATAAAACACAATGACGATTTATTTGCTTTTTAACTCCCGTAATTTCATAAAATTCATTAAGGGTTAAAGAAAACTAAACTAAATATAAAGTATGGGAAAATGCGAGGAAAATATTAACTATCACATGTTACATAAAATTGTTGTTACACAATGTACACAAAGCCCTACCTCCATCTAATATATCGTATTATACACAACAAAGAAATGGACAAGGAACATAACTAACAAAATAAAATCATAACAAACGTAGGTACGTTTATTTTCAACATAGTATCAAAAGTAGCAACTATATAAAATATTTTTTTAGCTTCACTCTGTATCCCGCATGTAGTAGGGTAGGCAGAGGGATCCCAGTGTTAAGACACTTTGCTTGCGAAGAAGGGATAATATTATATTTAATTTCCTCGAGTGGGAATCGTAACCACAACCTGTTGTGTTTACAGTCAAATATTTCAATCAAAAAATCAAAATAATATTGTGTTAAAGTATTTTCTAGGTTAAATAACTTAATACATTAGCTAGTTAGCGTGTTTTAAAGCTTAATTACTTCAAACATACATTAATTTACAGCTTTTTAGGGCTATGTAAAGAACTGTTTTTCTTTTTCAATTACCTGACGGGAGGGACCCTTAAGTTAAATTGTATTTATTTACCGAGGAAATATCTTATCAAATATTTTAGCTTCGTGTTATATATTACCTTTATGTTGTACGTAATATAAAACATAGATAAAAAAGGCTTAAGATTATTTTAAATAGAGAATAATAATAGAACAAAACAAATGACAATTCAAAAATATCCGAGATAATCGAGTTTGTTTTTGAAAATGTAATGGCTGTGGGTTCGATCACACTCGAGGAGATGAAATATTTACTTAAATTTTTATTTCCATTTTTTCGCTCTGGTGTCGGCGTTGAGTTCTGCCACTCAACACGCAATGCCTCCAGAATTTGGCAGAAAGAGGGGAACGGAGTATCTTAACACTAGGTTCCCTCTGCCTATCCTGCTGTGTGCGGCGTACAGCGTGAAACTGATATATTTGTTTATTTAGAAATACATAAATACTTATGAGTACATTCCAACCCAAAATAACAATATTCAGTGAAACAAATATTTAAATTATTGAACAACATAATGACCTTATAATTTAAACGATTCTACTACCAATTGGTTCTGAGTTCCTCTTTTACAAAAAAAAAATACTTTAAAGGGAAACGATTTTCCTGCTTGAGTCATCATTTTACAGATAAGAAAAAAAGCTAAAAAAAGAATATTACTCACCCAACAAGACATAATAAAAGAGCACATAAGTGAGTCCGCATGGAAGGTGACATTTCAAGTCTAGTAATTGTCTGCTGTTGGCAGGACCTGCATATCACTTGAGCTGGATCAGGGCCCATCGTATTTGCTATTACTACTGGTACTACAGTAGTTCCTTGAATTATTGTAGTAGATGCTAACATGGGACGTGTGTTCACTCCTGATAATGTAGGCTGGGTTGTCATTGGGTATCCAGGATAACCGGGATAACTTGGACCAGGTGCACCAGGTGGACCAGGGTAAGGTGGAGGATCAGACTGTGGTCTTATAAAAGCCTGATCTTTCATTTCTGTCACTGAAAACATAATAAAATGAGATCTAAGTTAGGAAGCTATTATAGCAAGTCGATGTAATTTTATTAATTTGGTTACACAAATTCTACAACAGCGCAATTACCTCTAATCACCAATTCAGAATTTAGATAACACTTGTAATATATTTAAGTTCTATATATTAAATGTGTGCACAAATAATAATTTCATAAAATGCATATGGCTAAATCATTATTTCATTTACTATCGGAAAAGTAACACAATTTTCTTTGCCGCAAAGTAAAAAATAAGGAAGAAGTTTACTTACTTTTTATGTGTTTTTTTTTTAAGTACTCAGTGTCACGATTGAGCCACGACTGAACGATTCACAATCGTTTCACATAAAGTACGACGTGTCGCGTAATATCTTATATTTTAGTGGTTCCGACCCTTGTTAAATATTTCATAGAAGGAAAATTATTCTTACGTACGAAATTTTTTTTGAGGCCGATCGTGGCGCAGGGGCATATAGTGTGCCCGTAAATCACTGGTTGTGGGTTCGATGCCCACTCGGGGAAATTAAATGTTTATTTACATTTATATTTTTATTTCTTCGCTCTGGCGTCGAGGCAAAAGCGCGACGTCGTGTTCCGCCACTCAATATGCAATGCCTCCAGAATTCGATGGAAAGTGGGGAACGGAGTGTCTTAACACTAGGTTCCCTCTGCCTACCCTGCTGTGTGCAGGATACAGCGTGAAGCTAAAAAAACTAAAACTTTTTTTTCGCCTTTTCCTCCCTTTTCCTCGATTTTAATACAGTAAAAATATTTCATTATAGATAACATTATCTTCCAGTATATAATACATAATTAATTTATGAATTTGTTAATACCTTTGCTACTCATCGTAGGTTCTTGTCTACGGTTTCTGTAGACTTGACTATAAAATTGTTTAAAATACTGAATACATATTATTATTCTATAACTGATTGTTTTCGTAGAAACATATCTATGGGCCAAGGTGAAGGTTGTGGGTTCGATTTCCACTCGAAGAAGTTAATTATTTTAATTTTTCCTCTCTAACAAGGCAATCTAACAATGTCTCGAATCTCGAAAACGTAGTGTAATAACACTAGTTTCTTTTTGCCTACTCGTCTATAAGCTGAAGATAAAAAAAAAACAAGTCTATAGTATATTCTAGCAAGCATAAGTATTTTACATTTACCATAGCCACTTTGAAACTCAACCATAATTTGGCTTCTTCCCAATAACAACGAGTATAAATTGGAGAGTTCAAATGCCTTTAAATGTATTTGGAGTATTGTAATAAATCTCATAGAATATAGAAGCTCTTTTAAGTAGCAAATGAATAAAATTATAGTTTACTATATACAATTATGAAATAAAAAAAATACTTAATTCAGTTTAAATAAGCAATTCAATCTATTTAAAAAAAAGAAAAACATTATTGTAATTACATTAGTCGTCACACTTAAAGCCACTTACACTTACTTTTACTTTACACTTACTTTAGCTTTACTAGCTATACAACACTTCTTTAAAAGTTACAGTTTACTCTTTTAATCCACAAAATATTAAAAGTAATAGATAAAATACTATATTATAAAAAATACATGTCTATGTAATATTATGAACAAGTTTATGTCACAAACATAAGAGTAATATAGTTATAGTTAATCAGAAGAAAATTGAAAAAACGACAGGTCAGGTTCTGTACTGTTAAGTTAAATTATATAAAAAAAATCATAAGACTTTATATTAACTACATAAATATTCCTGGCTGATATATACAATAAAAATGGCCTATATGGTCATTGAATATTTCTTAGGGATCTGTGAAAAATGATAATAAATTGCTGATAATGTTTATCTGACTGATAAAATGATAAAATACAATATTTGGACATAAGTTTTTTTTTGCGACCGTATTTGTATGTTGCATGCATATCTTCGTTGTTTCAATCAATAATATAATTTTAGTCTATATTATTTCCCATATATATTGCTTGTTTTGTTTTTGCTTGTTATTACATTATAATAATAAAAATATAAAATAGTTAATAATATTTTTTATTTTTTTTCAATTATTTCTCATAACAAAATATTTTTTAGTCCAATATAACCGAGAACGAATGCTTTTTTGGATTTTCAGTAAGTTTTTGAGTAAATAATTTTATTAACATTTCATCTTTTAATAAAATTATTTACTTAAAAACATTAGATGGAGCCATCTAAATATACAACATAATTGAAGATATTATTAGTAAAATTAACTAGCTTCTACATATGGTTACAAGCTTGCAGCATCAATTAAATTTGCAACCACTAATTTTGAATCTTGGTTTAATATAATGTACAACATATTAAACATATTAACATATTAAAGGTTATTTCATGACGTGCCCTACGTTGAAACGTGTCTAGGTTATCATTTTACCGCATTTAGCTAATTATCAATTCAAATAAAAAACTATGTTTTTGCAGTGGTTTATCATTTGAATTAAATAATATAATGGCATGTCGTCAGGCTTTTTATTCAATGGATATGGAAAACACCTCAAACATTTGTTTTCAGCTTCTCGTTTTATTCCATATAGTACGATAGGCAAAAAGAAGTTAATGTCAAGGCATTTCGTTCTCTACTTTCCTCCTAAATTCCGGTAGAAGACTTGACGAAACATTTTTAGAACTATTTATGATTTTATCTCAAAATAATAGAACCAGACTTATATGGACAATAAAGGGTAATGGGGTGCTTACTTATGCACTTTTTAGATATACTCTTGCACTTTGCAAAGTGTAAGCAGTGAGGACCATCTTGACCAGCTAGCGTTTTGACCATACGTAATAAAAACACTACAGAGTAGAGCAGTACCTTTCTAAAGCAGTCCACCTTGTTCAGAAAAAGCTGATGAAGCTTCTCACGTAATTGAGATGTATTTTGTGTCATATCCATAAAAAATGACATGAAATCTTCATGCCACACACACTCGAGTAAAGATTGTTTCGCTCATTGTCACCAGTTAGCACCCGCTGAACTATAAAAAATACAGCTCAAAAAATGCCTATTTTGCCTATTTTGACATCACGGTATGGTTTGATAGTTCCTTAAAATGTTAATAAAGCTACGCTACAATAATTACTGTTTTTCATTTGGGCGTAAATGATATAAGACGAGACAAAGCACATTGGAGTTGCGCCACTCAACACGCAATGTCTCTAGAATTGCACAGAAAGTGGGGAGTGGAGTATCTTAACACTAAGCTTTCTTTGCCTATCCTGCAACATACGGGATACAGCGTGAAGCTGAAAAAAAGAACATATATATGTAGATATACAACTATCCAAAAAAATATTAACAAACATTGAAAAAAAAAACTTTAGTAAATCACATAAAAAAGTAATTAATTAAGTAAGTAATTGAAGAAACACAAAAAACAACCAGCAAAGCAGAAGAGCAAGTTAAGCGGAAAATAATTGAATTTCACGACCTTGGACCCTAAATACCTTTTTAAAGCATGACTTGGGTGGAAACTTCTGACACAGTTATTAATGCTAAAAGAAAGAAGTTCCAACAGGAAATTCCACGGTGATTTTTTTTTTCTTTGGAAATTTATCGTCGCTTTCTTAATATTAGATTTACTGAGCTAGTCTTCTCATTTATACTAAAAAGTAGGTGAAAAAGTAAATCTTATAATGAGATTCATTTCTTACGGTGTTTAGAGGTGACTAGATAGTACATGATGGGTCGTGGATTCAATAACACATGAAATAGTCATACATTATCCACTTTAAATGTAGGTCACCGAGGCCTAAAGGAACAGCGTTCGTCTGTACTTATTCGTGATAGTTCTAAATTCAGTCTCCACTTGTTGAGAGTAATTATATGAGTTTCCACGCTTTGGTAACATATAACATCTCGAATTATGGACGTAAATTATTCTTATGGAAAACGGAATGATACTCTGCCTTTCCTGATAAATGCTATTTACAGCGTAAATCTCTATAGAAAGGTAATATGTAATATGTAAGTATGTATGTTCTCGTCCATTTCAAAATCCACAGTCCACATTCAGTATTTAAACTAGTACTATTTCTAAACAAAAAAACTACCCGATGTTATATAAAGTGAAAGGGCGGTTTAGAGGTCGGTCGCTATCACAGCCTAGATAAGTTAATCTTGATGGAAAAGCTTTTTGACTAATGCATCGCGAAATACGAACAAACCGACAGCCCAATCTATCACTTAGCTGGACAAAACTTTGATGTTGTTCACAAATTAATGCGATTTCGAAAACCATTTGGTGTCAGCCATAATTGAATAATTTTTATAATATAATAAGCTGTTGTGGCGCAGTGGCACAAGGGTGTGACTGTAACGCGACGGTTGTGAGTTCAAGACCCAATCGGAGAATGAATTATAATTTATTAATGTTTTCACTTCTGGTACCAGGGCAAAAATCGCGGTGTTGAGTTCCGATTCCACACACAATGCCTCGAATATACGGCGGAAACTGAATAATAATAAGACATTCCGTCTTAACTCTACGTTCCTTTTACCTACCCTGCTATATGCATCCCGAATAATAGCCCGAATAATTCCGAAATAATCGAATAATCCCGAATAATTTGAAATATCTTGAAACCAGGTACAATTAACAAAAAAATGACAGCGTTTTAGAGTAATTTCAGGTTAGTGTTAACTAACTTTAACCTTTGAAAGTTTAAAATGGCAAGATGCAAACAGAGCTAATCCGCTAGTTCACCGTTCACTGTCATTAACCTCTTTATATATGCCCTCCGGGGGGTCCTCATGCTTTTTATTTTCTCCTGTATCTGATACTGTGTTTCCGAAGGTGAAACGAGGTCTCTCTTTACCTTTCTTACCGCTCACTGTTCCTTCATAAATCTTTTTTGTCATTCTTTTATTACTAAATTACTTAATTGTTAATAATCATTAAAGAATAAGAATAATTTATAAGCAACAAACGGCCATTCAATATCAGCGAATATTCTATAGCATTAGATTGTAGACCATTATAGTACAGCCACAGTAAGTCTTATGTTTACCTTCCAAAGCTGGAGGTCCTGTTATAATTATGTATTAACAAGAGACACTGATTTATGAAATATTTAAAACCTAAGCACTGTAGTCAATAATGAAGGCGAAAATAAAAACTTTAGTCGTCTTGAGTAGTGGAAACATGGTACTTGGTTTATGTTATAGCTCTGTCATACGACATCATTTTACAACATGTAAACTATGAGGCCAGTCGTGGCGCAGCGGCACGAGGTGTGCCTGCCCTGCTGTGTGCTAAGGATACGGCGTGAAGCTGAAAAAAAAAGTGTAAAAATATTGAAGTGTTGATAAAACTGAATTAGTTTGCTGTGTTCTAGCGGTAAGCTTTAATAAATCTTATCTACGGCATACATACTGTATTTATTTTTTTGAACGAATTATCCATAGCCTGAATAATCGCTAGCAACTTAAATGTCTAAGGCAAAAAAGTGATACTCTGTACTTTGTAAAATAAATAAATCAAATCAGCTTCATGCTGTATCTGAGGGAATCACTTTCTGACGAATTTTTCAAGGCATTGCGTGTTAAGTAGCGGAACTTAACGCTGGGCTTTTTGCCTTGGTGCCAGAGCGAAAAAAAAATATTAATAAATAATAACTTATTCCCTCGAGCCCCACAGGATTCCACAACCATCGCCTAACAGTCACACCTTTGTGTCGTGCGCCACGACGGCCTCTAGTTTGTACTTTGTAATTAATAAAAATTGTATTTTTAAAATCTAAAACTTTTCCAATTCTTAAAAAGCAACGATTTAATATCCCAAACTAATCTCAAAATAATCATAATATCCGAAATGATTTGATAATAACCAAATCAAAAAATTGTAAACAGGACTTATTATAAGTATATAACACATAAAGACTTGTTTATTTAAATTTGGAATTTTTATTTGAAACATAAAGTACTTGTTTATTTAAATTTAGAATGTTATCAAATCATTGCCCTGCATGATTCACAACGTTATCTAATGAAGAGGCTCGTTAGCATGACGCATCATACAAATAGTAAGAAATGTATGATGAAACGAAAATATTGACAAATAAGAACGTGAGCATTCTTTTATGGAAATAAACGTAAATGATAAGTTAATAAACATACTAAATTTGAAGGCTTACTTGAGACAGGTTAAAAAGGTTACTAGACGCCTCTCTTTAAACTTGAATAGTACAAACTAAACAGGCAGGCTGAAGTGGCAGTGGGCTGGTCACATTTGTCGCAGAACCGATGACCGTTGGAGTAAACGCGTTTTAGAGTGGAGACCACGCCTCGGCAAGCGTAGTGTGGGACGTCCTCCAGCTAGATGGAGTGACGATATTCGCAAAGTGGCTGGCATCGGCTGGATGCGAAGAGCTCAAGATAGAGCTCAGTGGCGTGCCATTGGAGAGGCCTATGTCCAGCAGTGGACTAGGACGGGCTGATGATGAAACATATACATGTAAACTAAAATATATTGTCCATGTACAATGTAGTGTAGTCAGGCCAGTCGTGGCGCAGGGGCACAAATTGTGACTGTAAAACCGACTGGTTGTGGGTTCGATTCCCACTCGAGGAGATGAAATATTTACTTAAATTTATATTTCTATTTCTTCGCTCTGGTGTCGAGGACAAGCGCGGCGTTGAGTTCTGCCACTTAACACGCAATGCCTTCAGAATTCGGCAGAAAGTGGGGAACGTAGCGTCTTAACACTAGGTTCCCTCTGCCTACTCTGCAGTGTGCGGGATACAGCGTGAAGCTGATTTATTTATTTTTTTTATGTACAATGTACATTATATAAGTAATACTTATGTTTATAAAAAAAATTAAAAAAAAAACAATTTTATTATAGGCTTAAGTAGTATGTTTCAAAATAATACAAATTTTTATAATAACAAATTTTTTGTATGTAGTGTTACTTTAAAATTATACAAAAGTATTGCTAGTGCTATTACAAAGCAGAGACAACACACTGAAATATAACTCTTTTTGTTTTTCCAGCTTCCCGCTGTATCCCGCATGTAATAAGTTAGGCAGAAGGAGCCTAGTGTTAAGACATTCCGCTCCCCACTTTCCGCCGAATTCTGAAAGAAAGACCGCGCTTCGCCTCGACACCAGAGCAAAATAATGAGAATATTAAAGATAACATTTCCTCGAATAGGACTCAAACCCACAACCTATCACGTTCACAGCTTTCAACTCTGCGCCACAGCTAGCCTCAAATAAATACAACTGTTACTTATCTAAAATAAGCTAATTTTCAAATTATTAAACAATAAACGTATGCATAACCTTGCATTACATTACAGAGTCAACATTGGGTATGAGCGGTGCGACGTTTCAATTAAGTGATTGCTTGCTCGGAGCAGTAGGACAAATAGGGCCTTTGTGTGAGCTGTTCAACGAGTATTGAGCTGGATTCGGGGCTCTGATGAGATGACGTATGGGTGTGGGTGTGGGTGTGGGAGTGGGTGTGGGTTCGGGGTGTATTGCAATTGTAACAATAACTTTGTAAATACTACTGACGGCGTTGTGGTGCGGTTAGTGGTGTAGTTTGATAAAATGGTTGTAAGTTCATATCATATTGGGGGGAATATTTGTTTTAAAAAATTGTGTGTACTTACGTACGAACGTTAGAAGTTATATTTATTTAACGTAACAAGATAAAAAATATTTCTGAAATTTTATATCTTTTGCAATATGCAATAGAATTACCTGTTCTTCCTTCTACTTGTTATAGGCTTAGGAATGTCTAGATATATTATATTCGTGTAACTATCATAGTAAATTATAACAAAGTGAGTTATAGTAGATTAATATAGTAAATTATACAATTTGTAAGCAAAATTTAGCCATTTTAAATAATTTTTCCTAACACGCCAAAAGAAGTATGACTCAAAAATACATTGTGTCGCCTTCCTCGAAAGCTTTGTTGGAATTTTATAACCTGGGTGACAACTTTATTTAGTGTCTCATAACCTGTAATGCCTTATTTGGTAAAATCCGTGTTTTTCTTTAATTCTTGGATCATTCATTGATTATTTAGATTTTTGTTAGGTATTCTTTAGAGAGATATAACATACATTTTATTTTTATGTAGAATTTTCTTTTCCTTATCTTTACCCACTTCTTGCTTTTTTTGGAAAAAACAGGAAAGTATGTTGTGCTGCCTCACCGTTTCTCACTTCGTGAATGTCAGGTTTACTGTTACAAAGGAAATGAGAAAATTTTACACATCGAATAATCCACAAACATAGCTTGTAAAATTCGAACCAACTATAATTTACGTAGCGATTGTAACTTTATTTTAATACTTAGTAAAAATAATTAATACTTAATACTATATATTTCATATTTTTAATCAATTTCAAAAAGAAGGAGGTTATCAATACAATTATAAATATTTATATCTTCCCTTTTTACATTTTTCCTTTCATTATAATAATTAATTGATTTAATTTTGTGTAATTACCTACTCCACCATATGTTTAAACATATTTAGATATACGTTGACATATTTAGATATACGAGCGGCGTTGAGTTCTGCCACTCAACACGCAATGCCTCCAGAATTCGGCAGAAAGTGGGGAACGGAGTGTTTTAACACTAGGTTCCCTCTGCCTACCCTGTTGTGTGCGGGATACAGCGTGAAGCTAATTTAATTTAATTTTTAATTTTTAGATATACATTTATACATATTTCTCTATACCAAACAGTGATATTATTAATTACTTTAATAATTCTAATGTTTGAAATTAGTAGCGGCAATTATTAGGCAGCGTAATCCATTATCCCAAAAGATTGATTATGTCATTCATCTCCGCTTTTGACCGAATTAAGCTCACTACGTATTAAGGGTCCCATACAAAGACACTTTAAATGTACCTATAACCAAATATAAGAGAGTAGGACTACATAAGGCCTGTTTCACTAATTATACTTTGATACAATCTGTAATACTCGTACAAATGAGATATGTAGACTACAATAGTCATGAATTCGGACCCTGGTTGTGGTAATATTTAAATTTCCTTACCGTGTTATTTCATTGAGTCAATGTTTTACTGCATTTTAAATAAGGATATGTTAAAAACCGTTTTTCTCTTAGCTTTATTCTGTATCCGGAATGTAGCATAGGGTAGACAGAGAAAGAGTAGTGTTAAGACACGCCGCTTCCCACTTTCCGCCGAATTCTGGAGGCATTCATGATGAGTGTCGGAAGTGAACACCTCGACACCAAAGTGAAGAAATGAAAATATTAAATATTTCATTTCCTCGAATGGGGATCGACTCCCAACCTGTCGCATTTACACGCTTATGTCCCTGCGCCACAACAGGCCACAATAGACGTCAAAAACTAGTTCTTATTATAATTGAGACACAGCTTACAATGTTTGTAAAACAAACAGTACATATTATAATCCGGGTGCTACCTGATGGACCTGAATGAGTTAATGGTTTCATCCATTAACTGAACCGAGCACTTATGAAATTCATGCCCGCACCCGAACAAGATTACGCAGGCTAGCTGACATGTCTTCATTTACAGGGTTGACAGGAGTAATGACGTTATATTTAATTATTTTTCAAGTATAGATTTGCAACATTTTTGTTTGTAGTGTTTTAACAAGGCCATCCGCTACCTTATTTTCATCAGTTCATAACATACATAGTTTACTGCTTGATAGCATTCGTGTTTTTTCTACTATACGTGATACTAGCAAATTATTTTGTCTGTCATCGCAAAAACAGGCCATTAAAAAATATATACATATTCAGAACGTCATAATAAAAGAACAGAACAGAAATATATCTACATTTATATTTGAAATGATGATCCTCCAAATATCTATTTATGTTTGAAATTATATCACTTCACCATTTTGTATAGGAGGTTTTTGAATTTATATTTTTTTTTCAAGTTCATGTTAACGATTATAATTAAGTTCATAGCAATGTATGGTATACGAAAAAGTACAGGTACGTTAAATGTTAATTTGAACTATGTCGTATAAATTCAAAGAATTATTTATAAATCAAGTTTATTATGTCAATATTCCTATGTAAACAAGGTGTTTAATAAAGATAGTATTGATATATTGCACAATAATTATTATAAGTTATAAAAATATATAACTAGTAAATTCTATAAAGTCTGTGAGAGTAAAAAAAACACGCTATATAAGCTAAATTTGCTTAAGAGTTAACAACCCTATATCTTGCCTCGTTACCTAGACGAACACACCTCAGGCGTTTGCTGCGTCTTACACCGACCATTATAATTAGATCCCTGATCACACATCAACGACCCTTCTATGTTCCTACTATAGAAGATTCGAGAGAGAGGGAAGAGGCCTCACAAAAATGGTAAATCACGCGACAGGTTGGATATGCTTGCTAATGGAATACAGATGTGAAAACGAACAATATTCTGAGGTTTATCGAAATTCTAACAACTTTGCATATTTTGATGTTTCTATAAAATATGACATACATAATAAATTTTTGATGTTAATTCGATGGTATGTTCAAGAGATTTTATATTTTTATATTACATTACATTTCTACATATACAGTAGCTAATGTAAAGTAAAGCTAAATAGATAGTCTTTTTATAAGGCCCATTATTATTTTATAATAAAGTTAATAAATGTACAACAAAATTAGATACTTCCTAATAACGAAATATTTAACGATAGCCTTGCGGGTTCAGACAAGTTCAAGGATACCGGAACTAAATTCTTAAATTTAAGTTCTAATATTATACTAGAGTTACATTATATAATATATTTATATAATAGTAATTAAAAAGTCTACGCATGCTGTAGAAATATTATACAATTAGTTATTAATCTGCGAAATAAAACATATTAAATCAATAAAAGGAGCACTGGGTCTTCTCTATATCTCGAAAAGGCGTGAAGTTTAAAAAATAATGAAATAAGCTGCAAAACTTAAAATAAAAATTTCTTAATCACTTGGGGCGACTGTGGTTGCCGTGCCAAGCTAAATGGGGGCCGTGGTACAGTGAAACATTAAACAGATCGTCATTCTCGAGAACTTTCAGCTTAGTTACCTGCTAAGTTAGAAACGGCCCGAGAAATTAATTGGTATCTCTACCTTTTATGGTCCAATAATAAATTAAGACAACCACACCGTGAAACCCTCCGTGTATTGAAGATCTTTCAACCGACAACTGCAGGAGTTTGTTTTGTAAGATTGAGTTGCGGAGAAACGCTTTTTGATGTACATTTTTGATGCCATAATGTAAGAGCGTCTCAATAAATATAAAAGCAAATGTTAGTTTTAATAATTTGTTTAATAATTTTAGGCCGTAGTAGCGCAGAGACATAAAGTTGTGATTGTAAACGCGACGGTTATGAAATCGATTTCTTTTCGGAGAAGTGAATTATTTAATAATTTCGCTCTGGTAACGAGGCAAACCGCGGCGTCGTATTCTGCTGCTTTGCGTAATACGCAATGACTCGATTTTGGTGGACAATAGGGACCGGAGTGTCTTAACACTTGGTTCTCTTAACAAAACCGTATTAAATTACTGTAGCAAATTTTAAAGTATCCCGTCGCATGTAGATACATTAAAAAAGGAAGAACTTATTGTAAAATAATTTCTCACACGTAGGAGATTAAGCTTAAATTGTTAGTTGTAATTAGGAGACGTAAATAAATATTTTAAATACAGTACTGAAACATAGATTTATCGGGTATTTTAAGATATTAACTCGAAAAGTAAATACAGGAAAATGATCAAGATACAGACATACAGGTGGACACGGAATGACGTTATGATAACTGCGGGCGAACAGCATTGTGCACCAGCTACCGGAGGGCACGAACTACGATAATCTTCGACGGGCTTAATTTCCAAACTGGAATTGGGCATCTATGGAGACGCCATATGTTTATAGATACGGATATACTATGATAGAGCTTTACGCAGTATCCCACATAGAGCAGATACTCCGTTCTCCATTTTTCCCTAGATTTTTTAGGCATTGTGTGTTGAGTGGCGAAACTTAACGCCGCCATTTGCCTTGTCACCAGAGCGAAGAAATCAAATATTATTAAATAATAATGCATTAGCCCGAGTGGGAGTCAAATCCACAACCGTTGCGTTTACAGTCCCACGCTTGTGCCACTGCGCCACGACGGCTTCTTCTCTTTTTTAAATTTTATTATAATAGTATAATAACAGAATAGCAAAATAAGGTTGCCACAATTCCATTACAGGTAGACATTAGGATAATGGATAATAACGTTAAAAACCTGATTATTTAAATAGTCTGAAATTTATTGAAAAGTTTACTATGGGAAACGTATAAATCACAAAAATAAATTATAAATGCTTATAATATTTATTTTATAATTAATTAATTGAGGCCAGTCGTGGCGCAGCGGCACGAGATGTGACTGTAAAACCGATTGGTTGTGGGTTCGATACCCACGTGAGGAGATGAAATATTTACTTAAATTTATATTTCCATTTCTTCGCTCTGGTGTCGAGGATAAGCGCGGCGTTGAGTTCTGCCACTCATCACGCAATGCCTCCAGATTCGGCAGAAAGTAGGGAACGGAGTGTCTTAACACTAGGTTCCCTCTGCCTACCCTGCTGTGTGCGGGATACAGCGTGAAGCTGATTTATAATTAATAATATTGATAATTTTTAGTCAACTATAGTAAGAAAGCCCACATGTATTTCTTTATTCCACCACCCTTCAAAATCGAGTATAGTGACCCCAGTCGCTCCCTATAGGTAAACAGCGGAGCCGAACACCTGGGATCAACTCCTGCTATTAACTTTATAAGAGCAACATTTACCGTCGTCGCACAATTTCAAATAATTAAATGTAAATATTTGACTTAAAAATATCAGACAAACTAGGACTAGACAATAATATTTAATTTTGTCGAACAATGCTATTTATATTAATATTTTTTAATATAAGAATTATTAATAACATATATTTTTTTTACTAAAAAAAATTAAATAGATTAATATTCCCAAAAAAAATTAAAATAAATACGAATAGATGACAAAAAACTAATAAATGTCATATGCTAGCTAGCTTAGGTACACAAAGCCAACACCTAAAAGCTCACTCTCTAAAAAGGTTACAAACAAAAAATTTCAAACTGTCCGGAACAAATCCGAACATTTGAAATATTTATGATGTGTACAGTCATATCTCTGGCTTTGCACGCACTTCCGCTACATTGAGCTAAACAAAAACTAATGGTGTCACGAAATATATAAAGTTGAACCCTCGCCCTTGCTTAAAAATGACAACCTGAACGCACAATTTAAAGTTAACAAGATAGCATAATTGGTTGATGTAAATAGGTATCCATTTTCTTATATATTTTGTTACTTTAATATACAAAGGAAATTTAAGAAATTATTGGAAAACAAAAGTAATATATAAGTATCACATTATATATAACTTTTCTATAAGAAAGCAATTGTAAAAAACTATATGTAATTTATAAAAATAATAGCTTGTTACAATCTACATCAACTACACTTTCTTTTTCCAATAAAAAATATTTTTTTTCACGCTCTTCGCATTTTGTTTATTTAGGCGTTACTATTTGGACACTCCGTTCTTTACTTTTGCCGAATTAATACCCGAATTTGATTCACATGATATTAAGCGACGTAACTTAACGCTGAAATTTGTCTATTAAAGCTGAGAGATAGAAATATCTATTTTCACTGTCCGAGGAAAAAATTGAACCCACAACCATCACTTAATCCAACTTCTATCAATATTACGTCTGCAATAAATTAATTATTAAAACAACATTTTCACTTTCACTTTAACACTGATTGCTACAACTAAAATAAAGGCCTTAACAATTTATTATGTCTAAATTATTAGCTACGAACGCCCCATTAAAGCGATTCATTAGATACTAAGGGTGTTGAAAGGTATGTTTTTCATTCTATATATAAACGTAACAAAAGATAATTTTCCCGTTGGAAAATGAAGCCATAAATCAGGCGAGCACTCGCGGCATGACGTTCATCTTATTGACATTATTGTTGTAGTAATAGATTGTAAAGTATTGTATAGAACTATGCTTTGGGCATTTATAAGTTAGAGTATAGGGAGATACAAGATATAGAGTTAATTTTGTTTGTTGTTCGCTAATTATTGGATATTCTACGAATATTAGCACTTGCGCTTGATTCTGGCAGCTTTCTATAACTGGCTGATAAAGAAAAGATGCATTCTTATATGTACGTTTTAAGAAATATATTCATAGATACATATCATCCTTATTTCTGCAGAATATGGAGAAGAAAATGTATCCTAGTAACTACTCCCAAAAATGTCTAAAATACATGGGCATAATGAAAATATATATGGTGGTGCAAAAGTTTGTGCTTAAGATTTTTGACATTACACAACTTAAAATTTCATTGTTGCTACGTCACTAACAACTACACAAGATGCGACTAAGAAAACTAATGACGGAGAAGGAAATTCTGTCCAGACTGTGCCCCATCTGACTATAGCTTCTCCTTCCCAATACAGCATTTCTCGAAAGGCCGCCAATTTGAGGATATCGAAGAGATCCGGAACTGCAAGTTTCCGGACTGATGGCAAAGAGTATTAGACAATGATGGGTTATACTTTGAGGAATAATTTTTATTGTTTTTGTTCTGAGAAAGAACCTTTGCATCAAAATAGTTAAATAAACTAATCTAATAAAATACACGAATAGTTAACTTCATGTTGAATTCCTAAGAAAATTATCAAAATACGTTCAATACTCAAAGGAAGCGTTCCCAGTTAAATTGCTTCGTGGCGAGTAAACATTGTTGGATCCTGAAACAATACCGTCCTAACTTACAGTGGGAGTTGCTAATTGATCTTATACACGGACACTTGGAGCTTCAGACCGAATTTGTGAGCATCACTTCCAGGCATTGTCAAGTTCTATAATAGACACGTGTATTCTAAGATCTTCACTAACAATATAAATATATATATTCGCTATTACAAAATTTACTTTTTTATTCTCTAATCAGTGTTTAACTATAATAACTAGAACTTAATTATAATAACTAGAACTTTATTTTAACATTATTCTAATTAAAAAAAACAAATAAATACTATTAATATCTCAGTGCTTTTATGGTAGTTGCGAGTTCAAATATTACTTATAGGTAATTTATTTTTTTCACGTTGTTGTCAGTTGATTCAAACAGATACAATTTCAGATATATAGAGAGAAATATAAAACTAAATGACAAGGTTCATTCTGTGTTCCCACAATGTCTAAAAAGGCGATAAAAGTTTATAATATTTTTTTTAGCTCCACACTGTATACGCACATGGATACTTCGTGGTATGACACTCCGTTACCATTAAGACATTTCCGCTCCACCGATTTATTGAGGCATTAGGTTTAAAAAAGTGGCGGAACTTAACGCCGCACTTTGGCTTGTTAAAGAGCGAGGAAATTAATATATTAAATGTTTAATTCCGTCGAATGGAAATCGAACCCACTACCGTCTCTATTAAAATCGCACATTATTGTGCCCATATTTTTTGCCAAAAACCATAAAATATAGGTGCTTAAGGAACAAATGAAAACGATTTAGCTTCATAAATTTAATTTATACAAAATAAAAGCTAGATTAAATACCCGCAATTCTAATTTACATATCAAACTACCCTCATAACACACGCGCTTAAACTTACACGTTTACTTAAGTCCATATAAATATTAATTCATAATTTTATTTAAATGTATAATAATAATAGCAAAGAAGAAAAATATTATTAGATAAACACATAAGGTAATTAATTTATATTACACTAAGCTGATAGATTGATACTGAGTTCAAAAATAACAAGAAGCGATATTTATACGATAGCGATACTAAATATTCAAAAGGCGGCGTTGAGTTCCGCCACTCAAGACGTAATGCCTCCGGAACTTGGCGGAAAATGGAGAACGTAGTGCCTTAACACTAGGTTCCCTCTGCCTACCCTGCTGTGCGAAGAAGCAAAATGAGTGGCGGAACTTAACACCGTGCTTTGCCTCGTTACCAAAAAAATTTTTAAATATTTCATTCCCCTGAATGGTAATCAAACCCTCTGTCACGTTTACACACACGCTTGTTTTTTCATCTTAACTACCCAAAAAAGCTGTTTGGCCGTTTGTTAATTGAACTTTGCGCTTTAAAACTTTAGAGGCTTAATTAAAACTGCATTTACTTTATTGCCCACTTACTCAACGGCACGCATGGTCGATTTCGGAAATTAAAGAAAATACTAAGAAATACGGAAATCCATTTATTCGCTTACAAGCAGCCTAATAATGTTTTGTTTTTATAGAAAGATTATTTAGGGAAAATTTAAAAGGAATAAAAAAAGTCAAACACGTATCTTTCTTGGCTCAATAGCAAACACTGCCAAAAAACCTCAGTGGTTGTGAATTTATATTCGGTTCCGGAATATGTTGATATATATCTATAAATAAAATATATTATATTTTATACAATAATGTGAAAAGATCATTGAAATAAACGTACATAATGTCTCTTAATAAGCTAAAATGAAAACAATACCCTTTTCTTCCAATGTATATAGCACCTATTTATTTAATAGTATGTAAGTCTATTAATCTATATTATAAGTTATATAATAGTAGTCTATTAATCTATATAATATATTAATACTTAAAATATAGTCGTAACGGATCGATATCTATAAATGGAAGATATATAGAAAAATATATATTGGTGGTATTAATTAAATTTATATTTTATTTCTTCACTCTGGTGTCGAGACAAAGCGCGGCGTTCAACACACAATATCTCCAGAATTCAGTGGAAAGTGAGGAACAGAGTGTCTAAACGTTGGGTTCTCTCTGCCTACCCTGCTATGTGCGGGAAACAGCGTGAAGTTGATTATTTACGTAATGGAGCTAAAATTTTTTTTTTTTTAATCTATTGTATTTCGGCAGGGTATGTTTTATTTAATCTCTAAATAAAAATATATACCGTTTTAATCAACCTTGTTCGACAAAATTGTTATAAATAAATGTTTTATTAAATTTTCTGCAATTTTACTTTTTAATATAATACTTTTTAATATAATTATAGATATTGTGTTAAATGTATACTTTCAAAATATTAAATATTATTATTAAGAAAAAACTAATGCGTTAGTAAATTAATAATTACGTAGTTTATGCGATCGAAGCCGTGACCGGGTCGCTACAATCTAATAAACTATTATAGAAATGCGTTAATTTTATCAGTAGATACCATTTACATCATAAAAGTGACCGTTTACCTGTACTTGCTAATCAGGTGCATTAAGCATTCCTCTCACGTTTCTACTATCTAGAGATTACATATGAGGTTCAGAATCAGGACTTTATCATGGAGAGGAACGACCGCATCTGTTTATTTGACTAAATGCGAAATTTTATTATATACCTACACAGTATTTTTACATACGTAAAGTATATGTAAATATCATTAATAATATACATATGAAAGAATGAAAGAAAATAGTATTTCAATTTGGTTGCTCTGTTTCAAATATTTTACAGTAAATAAGTAATTTAAGGCCAATCGTAGCGCAGCGGCACGAGGAGTGACTGTTAAACTGACTGGTTGTGGGTTCGATCCCCACTCGAGGAGAGAAATATTTATTTACATTTATATTTTCATTTCTTCGCTCTGGTGTCGAGGGGAAAAGCGTGGCGTTGAGTTCCGCCACTCAACACGCAATGTCTCCAGAAATTGGTGAAAAGGGAGAAATGGAGTGTCTTAACACTAGGTTCCCTCTGTCTACCCTGCTGTGTACGGGATACAGCGTGAAGATGAAAAAAAAATAACTAAATTGTCTAATCTGTGGTCAGCCATATATGTTGCCTAATATTGTAACATTCTGGTGCATTCTCTAACAACGAAATATTCGAATGTTAAAATTATATTTTAGATAATAGTTAATTTACTAAAGTACAGTTGATATTTAGTGTAGTTAGTTCCACCTCAGTGATTGTGCTGTTAAAATATTTTCTGTTAATACATGAGCTAGCGAGCTAGCCTGTCTGGCCGAATAGTATCCGCTCATCCATACATTACACCAGGTATGTGTACGCAATAAAGGGGTCCCGATGCAAGGGTCGAGGCTGTAATTATAGCAAGTGAGAAGGAACATACATGTTTATATAGGCAACCTGAGTAACTGATTGAGGCTGTGTTTGATTGTTGAATTATTCTATCGAATAATATTTTTATATTTTTTGTTTAAGCAGCTATTAGGAAATTTATAGAATTAAACAGAGCAAGCACTAAGAACGCGGTATCAAGATTTTTCATTGTCCAAATAAATCTCTCCAATTTTCTGCTATTTTTGTGACGTTGTATGTTAGGTAACGAAATTTAATGCCATGTTTTTATTATCAAACCGGGGTTAAATTATTTTATTTAAATATTTACATTATTTTCCCAAGTGATCGAACTCACATAAATTGTAAGAATAGTTAGACTATTAACAATTGCGCTATTAAAAGTACAATATATTTTACCATTCACATCCATCCCTCATTTGCTTATAAAATGTGGTCCCAGCTTTAAACCTATGACTAAATAGTATTCAAAGACAACATAAATACTACAAATACAACAGCCATACTAACGAAATTGTGGTGAATTTTAAGTGCTTTAGAGGTACATTTTGCATGCTGCAGTAAATCAGTGGGCTTTCACTAGTAGAGACTCGACGTTTCCATTTTCAGAATGTGGAAGGAATTTAAAAGTGTCTAAGCAAGTAATTGTCCTGCCAGTTACTAGCCACCATATTTGTTTGTTGGTTGGTTCCTATGTTATATTTTACACGTTTTTCTTTAAAATGTTTGGTAAAATGAAATTCGTATATTTATTTTCAAAATACAAATTTTGTAACATGAATAAAATTGTTATAATTAATTACAAAACTCTAAAGTATTCGTAAGTATTCTAGCGTTGAACATAAATTACATCTAAAGTGTTCCAAACTTCAGCTTCAAAAAACATTTTCACCTGTATAAAAATGTTTGTTGTATCTAATAATCTCGAAAACTAAATATCAAAGATCATAGAAATATCATAAAAAAATTTTTTTACGAAAATTAAAAAAGATTTTAACAGGGTTTTATAGCTAAAAATATAAATTAGTTTAGTAAAAGTATAAATTAGTTAGATAAGTATTAGTACTTAGAGTTCCCCACTGTTCAACTAGTTGAACTGAGTGTTTTAACACTAAGTTCCCTCTGCCTATCCTGCAGTGTGCGGGATACAGCGTAAACGTGATTTTTTTTTACAACTTCACGCTATATCCTACATCGCAGACAGCATTGCAGGCAGAAACAAATCTAATGTTAAGACACTCCGTTCCCCAATTTCCCCAAAAAGTGACAGACCTCAACACTAGTATAACAAAATAATTCAATCACAATCGGACAGAATATATTTTTAATTAAAAGTAGTCCTTATGCATTTCCCATGTAATTTTGCGCTTGACAAAAACCAACAAATAATTTAGTAATTACGACATTCACGATGAAAAGAAAATGAAATGGAAATACGCTATTCATCAGCAGCAGTGCTATTTATCTCTCAAATCTATCATCACAAATGAAATGTACTAAAAGGGGAGTCGCAGCTATTAGCAGAATGAACGGACAAATATTAACATTGACGTTTCAAAGCAAAACCGATAAGCCTTTTAGCACCGTTTGTGTGTATACAATTTCCTAAATTTGATAAAATATTTTTGGAAATTAATTATATTTTTGGGCTTTTTAATATGTAGTTATGATAATTATAATATAGTACAAGAAACACGTATGGCCGTTATTTTATTGAGAGGAAATGGTACTAAAGTCTCTCGGAATATGCAAAATTGGTAGTTGCACTCTACTTTTTAAAATAATATAACATAACAACAACGAAGAATAACCTACTGTATTTTATTATACTAGCCCTGAATCATTCAGAATCGACAGGAAGTATATTAATAAATTTTTATTTAAAATCATTAAAATATTAATAAATAATCACCTTAATTCTTTAAGCTATTTTAAAGCACCAAAACACGATTCACGCTATAACCCGCACACAGCAGGGTAGGCAGAGGGAACCTAGTGTTAAGACACTCCGTTCCCCACTTTCTGCCGAATTCTGGAGGAATTGCGTGTTGAGTGGCAGAACTGGACGCCGCGCTTAACTCAAAAATATAAATTTAAGTAAATATTTCATCTCCTCGAGTGGGAATAGAACCCACAACCAGTCGGTTTTACAGTCACACTTTGTGCCACTGCGCCACGACTGGCCTCATTTAAATCATTATCAATACTCCATGTTCTAAAATCCATTCACAAAAGCTTAACAACTTTAAAATCTGCACATTGAATACTTACAACGTACAATTTACATAGATTAGAGTTACACACGCGTTAAATTTAAATTACACAGTGTATTCACTGATAGTGGTAGCCATGTTAGGTAAGTATCAGCTTATGTCTAATGATACATACTCCTTTGATGTGAACTCACTGCGGCCCAGCAATGTTTGCCTGTTCGCTCAAAGCTATATTTAATTGCTAGGTCGTTATTTTTGGATTATTTACAGAGAAAACTTTTTGAAGCCGTCCCTCTCTACGCTAAGTCCAATTGGAATCGTCAAACAATTTTTCGCGTATGTAATTGTTATTTAATTGTACAGTGGTTTGGATTTTAATATTTTTTTTTTGTTTAATGTGGAACTTGGTAAGCGTTTTTGTCGCGTGAAATAATTTTTACAATTTTTTTTTTAGCAGGTTCACGTTTTGATTCCGCTTACAAGAGCAGGCAGAGAGAATTTACTGTCAAGACCCTCCGTTCTCCGCTTTGCGCCTAAATTCGAGGAAACGTTATAAAATCAATAAAGTTGTATGAGAAATAAAAAACATATTTGTGAGGAAACCTTTACAAAATCATATTCTTCCTTTAGTTTTGTTTTATTTTCTATTTAAACAAATTAATTATATAGTGACTTGAGACTTTTATTTTACGTTAAAATTATTTAAATCAAAATCTTCCTTATTCATTTTAGTCTTCTGAAATAATTAATAATACCTTTTTCAGTTTGAAATATAACAATACAAACCATTTGCCGTAAGTAGTACAGCATAAGTAAGCTTAAGTAATAGAACACTGCAATAGACTTAAGTAATACAGCACTGCCACCCTTTTGGTACGAAATTCTGAAAAGTATATCTGTATATGTATAACAGTGGATTCGAACATATTATCTGACATTTTTCGCTCTAATCTCATTAAGGAAATCCGGTGGAAGCTGCGTCCCGGGATTGTTAACACATTCGTAACAAGTAATTAAGTATATGTAATCTTGTTTAATGGTGATTTGAATTTTACCATGACAAAAGTGAGTGGAAGTGAGTGGTTGCTGATATTTCTGGGTTGTAAATTCGACTCTACTACTCCGAAATATCAGCAGCATAAATATATTCGCTGTAATTATATACAAATTTTAAATGATAATATCACTTCTTCAGTATCATTGATTGCATCTAAGAAATTCTGAATACGAAACTGTTAGAAATACAGATATAAAAATATTCACGTAATTTAATCATATATAAAAAATACAATGTCTGTTCTTAAATGAAATTTCTTAAAAATATTCTTTCCTCTCATCACATAATTCTAAAAACCATGAATACGAAATTTGAGTACAGATATATGAATGAACGTACATTATACATGTTCTTCATGAAGGACAGTGCTATTTAACAACTAAACATATTTATTTTATAAAGAGAAAATATATTCTTTTAACTATTATTAAATCGTATTAATTTATTAAAACTCTAATTATATTACATAATATATATTCGGTACGGACGGATACAACTTTACCCTCAAAAGTACAATGAAGAAATAAGAAAACTTACAAGGTACATAGCAATGCATGCTAATAAAGTAAGCTTTGTGCTGGATCTCTAGGAAATGACGAACTTTACCATATTCCATTGCAGATAAAATCTTCGACTGTACCGTTGAAAGGCTTCCCAGCTCGTCCCGAATGTCATAAGTCTACGAGTTTTAACAAGACAAACTTGTCTAACAAGTCGGGCTTTGTGCCCTGTCGAATTTGTGAGCGGCTTATGTATGCAACCCTTGAATAGGATTAAATACTGTATGGGATGAAAGTTAATTAACGTTCTATATCAGTTAACTTTGCCTTTTTGAATACGTAGGAAAGTAGTATTACTGTGAAAATTACTTTTTTACTGTTAAACATTTTTTAATTTATATATAGGTATATATCAATTAAATTTTATGACTTAAAATTCAGTTGGTTAACTTCAAATATTTTTTATACTTTTCGTTACTGTTACAATAATTTTTTTTAAATAAAAAAATTAGGACGTTTATTTTTTTAATAACTTTCAAAATATTATTTTAGATTATTTTACGATTACACTCCATTATCTCAGAAATGATCTTATAATATCAATAAAATACACTACAGTCTGTGAACACTGTGCAATATGTACATTTGCTTTGAATCCATTATCATCGATCGACAACCGACAACCGACACTCTAGGCTTCTATGAAAGTTAAGTGCAGTTTTCCTCCCCTAATCTCTAATGTTACGTGAGGTATTAAGAATTTAAGGAGCATCCCCCTCCCATCGATTGGCTTACGGACGTATCTTCAGTGTTTTGATTTTCTACTGTTAGTTATTGTTAGGGAATATTATTAATTTGTGAAATATAACGCGTGAATAAAAAACAATGGATCCTATTTATTAAAAAAAAATTGTATTGACACATTTTATTTAAAAAGTATAAAAAAAAGTTTTTGATTATTAGCATCGAAATTTACTATTTAAGTTAATAGAAACATATGTCTAACGATATGTCTGCAAATATATCCTATATCTACATATACATATATGTATATACTATATTATATTTTATTAAACATTGGGGAATGTACTTTAGTTGTTGTTATGTTAGACTGTACTTTAGGGGGAAGTCGAAAACAGCTACATTAAAAGTGATTATATATTAAAGTATCCTATGCTTAATTAAAAGCGCTTTGCATATATTTTTAGACTTTTGACAAAGAATTAAATTCAATTTAGTAAAATGAAATAAACTTAAGGCCAGGCGTGGCGCAGGGAGAAGTGTGCGTCTCTAAACGCGACGCGGTTGTGGGTTCGATTAACACTGAAGCAAATGAAATATTAATTATTGTCATTCCCTCGCTCTGGTAACGCGTGGCTTGAGTTCCGCATTTAACACGCAGTGCTTCCCGAATTTGTCGGAAAGTGAGGAACGGAAGTGTCTTAATGGGAACGGAATGACACTACGATTCGTTACCTCTGCCGTAACGGCATTTTAACTGTAACGGCGTTAAGATAAAAAATACTGTATGTGGTATATAATATAGATTTAAGGTATATTTTATATATAACAAATAATATAATATTTATTGTTGAAAAATCGTAACAAAGTGCAAAAAATACCAAACAAAAACCAGCAAGTCAATCAATTATGCAATACCAATTACTTTTAGCAATAAATTAAGTTAATAAATCATAAGGTTTACCACACGCCTACGAATGAAATAAATCGGCCCACTTCCATATGAAAAGCGTACATGACGGGCGAATATGTCACCCGGCTGATATATGATAGGCTTCGCGGATAGCTGTTAACTTATAGAGTTCCTTGCAATTTAGAGATGTGATTTCTGTATCGATATTGGTGTCGTTTTAATACTTTAGAAATTAATAATATTTTTTCTGCTAAAATTACGAAAATTGTAATAAAAAGTTTAAAATCAAAAGATTTTATATATTCAAAATTTTTCAATATATTTTTAATAATATGTTGAAAATAATGATAGATAAAAAGAATCTACAAAATATATTACGAATATTTCATCGTAAGCTGAAGTATCGACAGTATCGATATTTATTCACTAGCTCTTAGACCACTTTACATTCAACGCCTTTGCTCACGGCGGCGGCAAACGACTAATCTCTTGATATATTGACGCTCACCTTCCCTTATCTAGAGATCTCCGAAAAAGTGCTCCTTTATTACGCTATTTGGATTACTCCCCTACATACTTCAAAGCCTATAAAGCCTTCGGGACGTTTAAATTCATAAAACCTTTGAATTTTAAATTAAATCATCTATCAAATCTTTTTTAAAAATTATATTTTATAACATTTTTTTTAAACTTAGAAAATAACAATATTATATTTTATATGTATAAATTTTACATAATTTAATATTTAAATGTTATTTATTTACTAAAATAAACAGGTTGTTTCTCTATTTCTTTACAGTTTTTCAGATTTTGCCCAGATATAGCGGGGTAAGCTCTGCTTACCTAATAGGATCGTAGTGTTCTGATATTCTGTTCTTCAATTTCCGCTAAAATTTCATGACATTGCATTTCTTTGATTTACCAGAGCACGGAATAAAAAAAAAAATTAATCATTCCCTGACTCGGAATCAAATTCACAACTATCATGTTGACAGACAGAAGCTGTCCCACTGCACCACCACGGCACCAACACTATTTTTTGCAATTAACATACAAATAGTGACTAATTGTAATATACCTACTAAAAATTACAATAGAGTTTCAAATGGAACAAAAATTAAAAGAAAGAAGCGATATTGCTGTTTTCTTTTACAATTTAAGACAGCTGTACAATAAACTATGTGTGAAGACAACTGGAAAAATTAAAAGGTATATTTTCTTTTAACTTAGTGTAACATTTTAAAGTGATTATTTTATTATTTTTATATATTGTAAGTTAATAAGTTACATAATACATTTTTTTGTTATATTTTTTGCAACGCCGTCGGATAGCGTCTGACTGTAAGCATGAGGGTTGTGGATTCTATTTCCACTCGTGATATTGAAATATTTACATTTTCCTGCTCTGGAAAGAGAAAGTGCAGCGTTGAGTTCTGCCACTTAGTATTTAAAATTAATAAGCCGAAATATTTTGAAATCAGATGGAAAGCGGAGAGATTTTGTCCGCCCAGCCTGCTGCAGCATAAAGCGTTATAGAGTCGTCGTGGCACAGATGCACAAGCGAGTGATTGTAAGCGCGACGGTTGTGAGTTGGAGGGGGTTTGGAGGAACGGAATGTCTTAACGCTAGGTTCCCAGATTTCCTCTGCCTACTTTATTAAGTGCGAGATACAGCGTGTAGCTAAAAAAATCCTAAGAATTATTTCGGGGTTCAAATTAGAGTATATTTCTTACTTAATCTTTAAACGTCTCTACATGTTTTGTAAATAACATGTTTTGTGAATTGGATACAGAAAAAACGATAGTGATATAAAATCACATTATCTAATCAGATTTAGGAATCACCTACCTACGAGTTGTAATAGAGTAATAGTCAAAGTAGTTTGAAATATATAATGCATATATGCTGAGATGTTAAAGGATTTTTTTATTTAAATAATTTCATATTTTTGTAGAGGCCGGCCGTGGCGCAGAGGCACAAAGTGTGACTGTAAACGCGACTGGTTGTAGGTTCGATCCCCACTCGAGGAGATGAAATATTTATATTTCCATTTCTTCGCTCTGGTTTCAAGGCAAATCAGCTTCACGCTGTATCCCACATACAGCAGAGTACGCAGAGGGAATCTAGTGTTAAGACACTCTGGTCCCCATTTTCCGCCGAATTTTTCGAGGCATTGCATGTTAAGGGCGGAACTCAACGCCGGACCTTGCCTTGGTGACAGAGCGAAAAAATTAAAATATTAAGAAATAATAATTCATTCCCTCGAGTGGGAATCGAACCCACAACCGTCGCGTTACAGCCACACTCTTGTGGTCAATTAAATATCCTAAATTTATAAATCTAAAAAATCCCTAACATATTTCAACGTAGTCCTATAATAATTCAATAATCTATAGTCGCTAATGCAACATAGGTAACTTATTAAGACAAAATTTGTCTTTAAACCTACTCGCGCTCGTTAACATTATACAAACACATGGATCGATTTACGCTAAGCCACCTTCGAGCCGAACAGAGTCAAAGTCTATAAAGGTCTAAAGTGAGAAACCTGGCAAGTTAGAGCTGTATAAAGTTTTATCTTTTGAGCTGGAGGAAGTTTGACAAAGCATTTATTGTTAGTGAAGAAGTAGCAGAATAGTCACGATGCCGGCGGAGCAAGATAACGACTTCTAAAGTATAAATCCATTGGAGAAAAATATACGTTTTTGATTTTTGATATTCAGTTTTCGTAGTTTATTTTGTCTTGTAAGACTAATCGCTATTATATATGTTTATGTATACGGTGGTAGTGTCAGCGCTTCTTTTACGGAAACAGCATATAGGGTAAAATATTTAAAACCCACCTAAAAAAATTTATCGAGATACCTCAACAGTTTAGACGTAGGATTTTTTTTCATTTCGCGATGTTTATCCATACCTGTATTTCCTTACATTTTCCTCTCTTACATTATAACTTTTTAAATTTTTGAGAAAAAAAAATAAATGTATTAGGCTTTTATAGAGTAGTTAAAACTGTGGTTTCATTTAAAGTGGTGCTGACACTTCCATCCTATATAACCTGACACCATGTGTAACAAGATTTGAATTTTGATATATTTTCTTTTTTTTGCTGACGCTTCCTTCAAGTCAGCCTATTTTGGTCCACTGCTGGACATAGGCCTCCCTCAGGGTGCGCCAGAGCTCCCGATCCTCCGCCTTCCGCATCCAGTCGAAGCCAGCAACCTTCTTCAGGTCGTCGGTCCATCGAGCTGGAGGGCGCGCTACGCTACGCTTGCCAATACGCGGTCTCCACTCAAGGACTCGTCTGCTCCAACGGCCATCGGTCCTTCGACAAATGTGTCCGAGCGATGTCGGTAACTCCGGTTCTTTTCCGGATAACCTCATTTCTGATTTTATCTTCCAAAGAGCAGGTTAAATTATGACTGTACAATATTAATTAAATTTTAATAATTTAAATATAAAGTAATGTTTTATTAGCGTATTAATAAATTATTTATTAAAAAAAAACAAGTCTTGTCTTATGACAACAATAAGCTAACCCAATAAAAATGTATGTATTTTTCATAAAAAGACCCTTCTATCCCATTCTAAAGATAGTTTAGCCTTATCTGCCACGTTTATCTACTGATTAATAGTGGACTGAACCCACAATAAATTGTGTTAGATAACGCACCGATGACTAAGTGTATCGCATTATGCTAAACTGTGACCATTTCTTTGCAAACTGCTGAAGTACTTGTTTTTATTCAGCTTCATATTTCAAAGAAAATTCAATTCCGTTTTACATAGATTGTTTATCAGTGTAACATCGATAAAGAGTTCATACATTGTTACGTTGTCTTTTTTTTATTTTTCTTTTTCTTTTCAAAAAAAAACTTTTAATTTTTCTTCAAATACTTTAGTTTACTTTAGTCTTCATAATCTTACCATACATTTACTTATCAACACTGAGAGTTGATGCCGTCGTCAACGTTGTGGGTTTCGAATCTCAACTCAGAGAGTGAATTATTTTCATTTCCTCACTCTGGTAACAAAACAAAACGCGGCGGCGTTGAGTTCTGCCAATCAACACACGATGTTTTGAAAATTGAACGGAAAGTGGAGTATGTAGTTTCTTAAGACTAAGTTTGCTTTGCCTACCCTGCTATAAGCGAAAAATAGAATCCATAAAATTTTATATTGCATATACAAAATACAGATATATCAAAATGGGATTGTGAAATATAATAACTTTATTCAAAACGGTACAAAATCTAAGCTGAAAGAAAGTCTCAAAAATTATTAAAATAGAAGTAAATAAACAAAATTTATAGTACCATATTCAACTTAATAGGAGTAATTATACTTTCTTCACAAAATTCTTCAATCCTGAATTATTTTTGAAGAAGACTGTATTTATTTTTAAGTTATTTTAACTTACTATAAAAATTCTAAGAAAATATAATATGTTAGTCAGATAGCCAGACAGCATCCATTATATTAGAAGAATGTATTGCTTTTATCTTTCATCGCACATGAAGAAGAGCCGTTTTATATGATGTGCGTTTTGAATTTATAATACAATTCCACTACTTTTTACATTTTTCTGCTTAATAAAACACCTAAAAGTAATATAATAGCATCCTAAGTAAGAATGTTTTATTATAAAGGTTTTTAAATATTTTTCTAAAATAAAAAATTATAATCAATTTATTTATACTCCTTTTGTCTTTAACTTTCTGATTTTTATGTAATTTTTATCGTTCCGTGCCTCAAAAGGAAAAACCCTTGTAGAATCCCTTTGTTGTCCGTATGTACCATATATCTCGAGTTCGCGTGAAGGCATCAAAATTAAATTATTAATAAATATTAAGATTAATTCCTGGAGAACAGAGAAAGAACAGTGAAGCGTCTAAGTCAACGCAATCAAATGATATGAACATTGCATCCATCGATCGTTCTTGCTGTATTTCGTATTAAGTTTGTCACATTATAAACAATCTATAGGAACCCGTCGATTTTTATTTTTGAAATTTGGAAAGAAGAAAGAACTTACAATACAAATAAAGGAAAAGGGCCGACAAAAAGAAAGTTTACGGGTATTTCATAAAAGAAAATATATACAAAATTAAAATTTATAGTTCATTTCATACAAAATTTGTGCATTACTACTACAGACTATACTACAGTCCTCAAAAAGGTACGAAACTCGCGATGATCAAGCTCTCGCAAATTACCGGTTATTATGAAAATGTACATTACAAGTGACCTAAAGGAAGAATTGCGCTTATTATATTGTATATTAATTATAATATAATAATATTATTATTTTCAACACCACTCAGTTTACGTAGCCTTAATAATTTACTTCCACTCTCTGACCTCAATTTATAACTGCCTTTAATTCCCAGTTCGTTGGAAAAGCGGAATAAATTCCTGTGAGATAGCCCAGTCTAGGATAGAACGAAAAGTGCTGTAATAAATTAGCTCCACCCTGGCGACAAGGATTAGCTTAATCTGAGCGTAGAACTAAAGCCGTCAACGTTTGCACTATTACTTTTATACTAACTTTAAACACACTTAAACATAATATAATATGTTTATGAGTTTAGCTGATTATAAAATTCGCTTAGACCTGCTAAAATGGTACGGCACCATATGTAATTTATAGTTATTAATAGTGGTTTAAAATCATGAAACAAATTCATAATATTAGCAACGCACACGCGGCTTCGCCCGTATAAACCTACCCCTTTACAACCGACGTCGTACGATAGTGAGACTTGATTTTCAAAAATTCTGGTGCGTACACAAATCGACTTTTCGAGATGCAACCGGTCTCTATCGATCGTGAGACTTATCCTTTTCTTGGAAAAAATACGCGCGGGCGTCTTGCGAACATGTTTGAACCTGTCAATCGCCCGTTACCATTGTGAAAGATGGCTGCGTTTTTGGCGCTCAAACTCGCCCGGGTAAGTATTGGTTTATTCATCAAATAAGTGCAATTTCTATTTTTTTTTGTATGATTTACTTACTTTAAGTATTATTTTATACTCATATGTATTTAATTTGTACCTAGCATGCTTACTTATGTGTATATTTTGACTCAAAATCAAAGACGCACGATCGTATAGGTTAGGTGATACGTACTAAATTGATATTCATACATTTTTGCACAAAAGCATAATTTTTCTGTACGTATAATTTATTTATTTATTTATTTATAAAACACCAGCACAGCTTACACTAACAAGATTAGAAAATACAGAGTACAAAACTTAATACAAAATACCAAGTGCAGCCACAATTATAGGTGTTGACGGCATGCTAGTTTTACACCTACAATATAAATATTATATTAAAAATATATATGTAAAATTATATAAAAATAATATATAAAAGCTAATTGCAAATACACAACATCAAAAGTTAAAAAAAAAAAAATAATAACAACGAATTAACAATGAGCAGACATGGTTACTTAGATCTCAAGGACTTTAATATTTTATCACGAAATAATGGCCGTTTATCAAAGAAAATGTCAATGTCTACCTTTTTGGATATACTATTAAAATGTGTAATGATACGGTTTATTGGAGAAAATTTGCCTAAGTTTGTAGAACTTGTAGTTGAGGTAAATAGGTCGTACCTACAACGCCTAGGTAGTTTGGCTGGAGCTGGAAAACGCAGCGTTGTTAAAAGTTGAGGACAGTCAATAAGTCCATTAACTAATTTGAATAAAAATAGGCAGTCAAGAACCAATCTTCTGTTATGCAAAGAATCCATGTTGAAAAAAATCAGTCTATCAGCATAAGTTGTAAGTGATTTGCTTAGATTACACTGATAAGAAAGGTGCCAGAGAAATCTCTTCTGAACGCGCTCGATTCTTTTTATGTAAATATCGTAGTGCGGATTCCATACTACAGTGCAGTATTCGAGACCACTACGGACTAAAGCATTAAAAAGAGTAATTTTGGTTTCGGACCTCCTAAATTCTCTGCAATTTCTTAGGACAAAACCCAAGGTCTTAAATGCCTTGCTAACTATATTGTCAATATGAACATTGAACTTTAACCAATGATCCAAAGTAACACCCAGATCACGAACTGTGGCTGCCTCTTTTAGAATTATCCCATTTAAATGATAATGAGAAGACGGCGGCACTTTTTTCCTACTAAAACGCGTTAGTTGGCATTTCTCAATGTTTAAACTAAGCTTATTATCAGAGCACCAATTTGCCAATCGAACAAGGTCTTCTTGGAGTAAGATTGCATCGGTGGAATTGTTGATAGCTTTAAAAATTTTCATGTCGTCGGCGAATAGACAATAATCTGAATGTAAGAAGCAGCATCCAATATCATTAATAAAAATATTAAAAAATAGAGGGCCGAGATGAGAACCTTGTGGAACACCAGATGACGTAGGAAACCAATCAGACTGATATCCCTTAACCACAACTTTTGATTTCCGAGACCTAAGATAAGAATGACACCAATTAAATAAACTCCTTGTTAAGCCGCTGTTAGACAGTTTTTGAAGTAAAATTTCATGATTCACACTGTCGAAAGCCTTGCTGAAATCCGTGTATATGACATCAACACATGATTTTTTATCGATACACACAGATATTTTGTTCACAAAAGAAACAAGGTTAGTAGCTGTGGACTTCGATTTACAGAAACCATCGATAATTAGAGGTTTTTTTTTTATTTTCAGGAAAGCCTCTCAATGATGACCAAATTTCACAAATATTAGCAGATGGGAATAACTCGAAAATCGAGGAATTTGCTGATAATGATGAAGATATTGTTGCGAGGGTCTTAGATCACCTAGAATAGAGTGGATCTGATTCTGGCGATAAATCCTCTGAAGTGGATGAAGCACTACCTCCAAACCCAACAACATCCAGGAGGAGGGGATCCACTAGAGGCATACGCAGGAAAACGTCAAGAGCAAAAGGTAGAGGGTGGGTTACGAGGACAGGGCATGCTAGAGGAAGAGGACAGGCTAGTGGAAGAGGACAGACTAGTGGAAGAGTACAGGCTAGGGAAAAAAAGGGAACACGTGAGAGAGTGTGGGTTGAAACTGCCTATATAGACAAAACTTATGATTACTGCCTGCCTAGGAACTGTCGTATGGATTGTGGCAGTCGGTCTGAACTAAAATGAGAGAAATGCGATCTATACCTCTGTCTATCTCGTGACAAGAATTGTTTCAATTTTTTTTACTGACTGACTGATGATAATAAAGACTGTTTAATTAATTTAGTTTTCATTTAATATCAAACCATATCCAAACTAGACAAAACTCATAGTTCGAGCTATTTCCTAAGCCCCACGTTCGTGAGGGTAGGTTTTCAGGAAACCAGAGAATTCTGGATTTTTTTATTTATTTTTAACATGATACTTAAGCACCCATGAAAAGGTCATGTAAATTTTAATGAAGTCTGGCTAAATTATTTTCTTCGGCTGTAAAGGGCTACTAGCGGCCCACTCACCGCTTTGCCCACATACTACCTATAATTCTTTAATTATGCTGCATTTGCCAACAGATTGATTCTATAATTTATATATTCAATCATTTTTCATAGTTCTGAAAAGGTGCAAATACTAAGTGGTTGCTTGAGAAGATGTCATCAGTGGCAAGGGCGCCCCCCGCGGAACTCGAGCTTAGGCTTGCGGACGTAAACATTTGTCAAATAAAAAACGGCGAAATATTACCTCGCAATTTTCAATTATTTTTTGTCACATAATGTCAGAAAGATAGATAGATATACGGTGTCCCGGACCTCATTTTAGAAATTTACTTACATACATTTAACTATTTCTGCAGTGCACGCGGTTAAAGTAATGCGATAGCGTTCTTGATTATTGTTATTTCGTTATTTAAGGCTAATTAAGAATTAAACCGTAATGTTATATAGCCTATAGCACTCCTGTGGAATACAGCTTTCAAAAAAAAGAAAATCCACCCGGTACCTCCAGAGATCTTTGCGTTTTAATTAACAACCTCTTCCGTTTTATTTAATTTTATTTATTTTTTCAGATTATTATATTAAAGCCAAATTATATTATATATTTACATAAATTGTACTTATAATTGTAGTAAACTTTCATCTAAATCGTTTTAGCAGGTACTACTATATCTATTTTTACACTTATTATAAAATATTATTATAAATAGATATTATTTTATTTGTAGTAATCAATTTTGCAACAAGCTTACAGGACAATATTCGGATCTCAAAAACCAGATCGAAGCAATTCCTTCAAAAAATTCTTTAGCATTCCAAATAATCAATGAATATAAAAATATTCCTAAATAAACAAACATTTCCTTTTCGCTTAAGACTCAAAACAAACATAAGAATCAGTCTGTTAAACTTTAAAATGCTAGGTTATAAAAAATATGCAACATTTTGTTTATGGCACGTCTCTAAAGCTACAGTATGTAAACTTTACACTTAAAGTCTTAACGCCGTCGTAGCATTGCGACTATAAACAATCCGAGCTTGAGAACTTGAGATCATAAAAATGCACTCAATTTAAGCAACTCATAAAAACGTCTGCTTCTTCAAACAATAGTTCATATTTCACCACAAAACGAATTCCACTTCACACGATACTAAATTTCTCCAAAGTTGATTTTACAGTTGAAACTTGATTTGAATTTGTGTAATGCCTTTTCAAAGTAGCCTTTTCGTGATTTAGTTTTTTAACAGCATACTAAGTTTTACGCTATAATGGTTCAAAATGAACGAAACAATGGACTTAAAAGTTTATTCGCTTAATTCATAACGTCAAGAACCAGCACAGTCATAAAACAATATAATAATATGTGTATTGTTCTTAGCTCCGCTGTATCAGAGCATTGTGCTACGTTCAGACTGTCGTGCCTGAAATCTGACTTATGAATCCTTTTCATGACGACGCCGGCTTAAAACCTCATTTAGCGAGACCTCGCCGCCTCTACCACTTAAACGTTATGGCCTAAGAAAATTGTCCCCTAATTTAAATAACTTTGTCAAGTCGCCCATTGTCTTTGGTTTTAGACACCTCGAGTGCATAAATCTTTCTCGAAACGTATTCACTTTTGTTAAGAGCATTACATCATTGTTCGCGAGTCTCGGGCTCCACTCCACTTGTAATATCTGAGGACGATATAAATCTTATGAGATTTCAATCGAGTTTTACTCTTTTATATTATTATTTATTTTATATAATAGCTTTTCTAAAAGTAAATGAAATTATGATTGCTTGAAAATTTAGAGAAGAAATCTCCAAATATCACTGTGTGCATTAAATATGAAGTTTGTGAAAATATGAGAGGACATCAAAGGCCGAGGTATGATACCTGAACTCAAACAGTTCCTGAAGTTAATTGAAAAGCGAACGGGCGTCGGTGTATTTGCTCAGTACTCGGTGGCCAGACTGTGTGTACAGCACTTGTCCAACTTGTATCAAAGACTGAATTCTAAACATACAGTGCACTGGAAAAACTATGAATATTTGTAATTAAGTTAAAATAATAAAATTTATTTTATTTTAAAACACAATTTTTTATTTACTTCATTCATATTAAGCTTAATTAATAACCTATCGAGTTGTTTCTAGTATGTTATAATAAGAAATTGCTAAAAATTTATCGTCGGTTAAATAAAAAGTAACTTTATACAAAAAAAAAGAAATATAAGTCGTGGTGCTATGGCACAGATGACACAACACGACAGATTGTGGGTTCGTTTCCCACTCGAGGAAATGGAATATTTCATATTTTCATTTTCTCGCTCTTATAACAATGCAAAGCCTTGCCTTCAGAATTGAAAGTGGCGAACGAAAGTGTCTTAACACTAAGTTTCCAGTTTCCCTCTGCCTGTTATGTGCGGAAAACAGCGAAAAGTAAGGAAAAATATGTTACAGTACAGGCACTTTTTTCTATAAAGTGTAATAAAATGTCACGTATTTAAAAACTAGTCATTCTTTTATATACTTCACGGGTTTGGATACCGTTGTATTTAAAATTTTATACATTTTGTAAAATGTACAGTGAGTCTTCACTCTATACCACAGGTACCTGGTTCCCTTTACCTCTGACTGCTATACGCGTGGTACAATATAGCTTAAAATATATGTATAGCTATAGGCAAATAAATACTATTTAATAATATTAACTACAAAGTTGCAAGTTCAAATGCCACAAACTTAATCAGCCAATCTTCTAATCTCAACAGAGGGTTGGTTAATGGAGCCTACTTATATTTTCTGATGCTGCTTATCAATAAACATAAACGTCGGATACTGACACGTAAAGTCAAGTCTTGATATCGAAGGGGAGAGTTCAAAGGTTTCTATACAATAACGAAGTAAGCTTAAGTTAGCGAAGATTAAGGCCCTACATCCAGTGCGAAAACTGAACTGTGAAATACTGTCAATGCAAATCTGAATAAATACATTTAGAATATTTAATTTAAATTTAAAGTTTAATCGATGTGATATTTAAGGTGTGTACGATGTTGTGTAACATACATATTTTATAAAAAAATCTAGAACTTGTGACAAAGGACCATAATCTATATATATAAAAGGACATGTACCTGACTGACTGAGGTAAGACGCACGCACAGCCGTAACCGCTGATGGTAGAAACGTGAAATTTGGACACATGTTTATTTTCATAATCTAGACATCCACTGAGAAGGGATTTTGAAAAATTTTAACCCTAAAGGGATGAAATAGGGGTTGAAAGTTTGTAAGGAAAAATTGTGAAATCGGCACCGATTTTTATAAAAATTTAAATTCAGACTGTAAAAAATATTTTATTGAATATGTGTTTCGTGGTTTTGTTATAATTCGCCCCTAAGGGTGCAAATAAGCGGGCGAAGCTGCGCGCGCCCACTAGTAAGAAATAAACGAATTGTACGGTTGCAATTTTTTTTCCGTTCCCGTAGGAGTTTATCTTATATACTCTCTTATTACAAAGCTTTCAGCTTTCTCCAAAGTTTGGAGTTTTACGTTGTCCGTTAATCACTAAGTCAGTAACGATTTGTTTATATATTTAGATTTCTTATATTTATGAATATCAAAGCGTCAATAATACTGAAGCCAAAACATAAAACTATTAAAATCAGTAATTAAAAGACAGAGATTACCTTATGTTTTATATAAAACAACCTAAAACAGCTGCTTAACTATATATATGGTATATAGGTACATACGCAGAACACGCGACAAGAAGTGATTAGCGCTGAGGGCGGCGTTGCCTGTTGCAACGAATATATATCTTTAAGAAAGATTAACGATCTTCAGGTAGAGCAGCTTGGGGTCGAGCTATAATTAAACGCAATGGATGAAGCTTCCCCAAAGATTCAGAACAAGAGTACACGTCTCGCTGAGTTATGATTTCACGCGGGACGTGATTGGCACCTTGTAATGAAGCCGATTCGATTTACTGTGAAGTGAACATTTACATATTTTAAATATCCTGTAAGCTGTCTCTTTTGATGTAATTTTCTTTTACTTCAATGTATGCCATTTTTATCCTCTTAAAAAAATTAAACTTTACACTTTTTTTTAGGTTCACGCTGTATCCCGCACGCAGCAGAGTAGGCAGAGCGAACCTAGTGATAAGACGCCATTTCCAGATTTTCCATTGAATTCTGAAGGCATTGTGTGTTAAGTGGCGGAAGTCAACACCGTGCTTTTGCCTCGACACCAGAGCGAAGAAATGAAAATATGAATTTAAATAAATATTTTACTTCCCCGAGTGGGGATCGAACCCACAACCAATCGCGTTTACAGTTACTCACTTGTGTTCTTGTGCCACGACTGGCCTCTGGCATGACATTAAACTTTTCACGTTTCCCTTGTGTTATCCTTATATCAAAGATTTATATCTTTCATTATTATAAACACACTTACATCCTAAATTTAAGTTTTCTACAAAATGAAATTTGGCGTTAATGCGCGATCATGTCGCAATATTACAAAATTATTAAAGTACACAAATACCTTTTGAAAAGGTGGTAAGGAGTGAAAAACCGTAATAAAAGTGGTTCTTTGTTCACCTCTGTCTGCTTAGGGCCAGAACTTACAATTCTTATTCGTCAGGAAGAACATCTTCTTGTTTCTTTTTTGAATTTCAGAACCAAAAAAAATTATATTCCTGTTAATTTTATGTTAGAGGTAAAGTTTTAACATAGCTACATGACTCCTATACATGTTATACTGCTACACTCAAGTTTGATCCAGTGCTTACTTATAATATAACAAAAGATTTTATTAGTAATCAGGTAGATTGCACATAGTCAAAATTATCGTAATTTTAAAGAGTATATACATAAAAATCGTTATCCCTAATAATAAGTTTCGTGCAAAGTCTATACTAACAATATAAAAAAGGTGAAATCGTAATTAACTTTTTCTAACAATTATTGACTTGATACATCCCCCACACTTTAGTAAAGAGAACCTTGTACTCGTTTTTACTTTTCGCCGATATTGGAGATATTGCGTGTTTGGTAACAGCACTCATAAAGAAAATATAAAAATTTTGAAATATCTGAATCTCGATGGTTTTGAATTCAAATCTCACAAAATATGACATGTAATTATTCTTTAAGCTGTGGTTATTTTATCCATATGCATGAAACATTAAAAAAAATATAGAGAAAAAACATACGTAAAAAATTTTATACTACGAAGTTAATTCTTAATTACATACTATCTAATAATATTCATTATTTTTAATGACAAAATAAACATAACGTCAACTGCTTCAAATTATGTGGTACCATATAATCCATTTTATAAATTATATATAAGTCAAAATTAATTATACAAATATTACCACAAATAAATCTCGATCAGGATTACCATATGTATTGATGTTTTAACCACACGTTCATTATCTCTTAATGTATTGAATTAATAAATTAAGGTCGTCGTGGTTAACTAAATTTATCAATATTTCTTTTTTTTTTTTAGTTTCATGCTATATCCCGCACGCAGCAGGGAAAGCAAAACGAACCGAGAGAGTTAAGAGGGAATGGAAATCAAACCTGTCGCCTGTCGCTTTTTCTGGCCTCTAGCCTCTCCTTTCTACAATTATACAAACTAATAATGGCTGAGGCTTTCTGGCACAGTGGTACAACTACTGATTATAAAAGCAATGGTTGTGGGTGGGTGTGTTTACCCAAGGATCTGGTAAGGCAAGGTGCGGTGTTAAGCTCCGAGTTTAGGAAGTTTCATTCGGGTTTTAAAAGGGACAGATTGTCTTAACACAAGCTTCCTTTTCTTACTATATCTATAATATTGCGGCGTGGAGTTCCACCACTTAACACAAGCAAATCCTCAATATTTTGGTTCTAAGATTTCATTACACCCGATAGCAAAATTATGTAGTACAGAAAATAGTAGTAGTAAAATAAACTACATAACTTAGGCACTATTAGAAAATAAAGCGTGAAATTGAAGAAAAATAACGAGTGCACGACATCAATATATTTTATAACGTTTTTTGATAACCACATGTAAATAAATATATTTAAAATAAAAAATTGAACAAGAATATCGATTTAATTATTGAAATTCATCCATTAATTCGATTATTTCACATCTATTCACCCCATACGATATTGGTATGAGTGCTTTCGACAGATAGTAGGTCCGAGATCGGCCTGTCACCGGGTATAATCCGACGGTAGGATGCGGTCCACCGCCCGATATGTCAATTACGATATTGCATGCAGCTAGGACAAAGTTTGAGTTTGCCTCGAGAACGCTGTTTGAACTTGATAATTGTATTGACTGTGGCTAAGGGTTGCTTAAGATATAAGGGCTTAACTAAAGACAAACTTCAGTATGAACTAAGTTAGTGATAAAGAACTAAATTATTTTACATAGAAATGATGCTTGTAATGAATTCTGTATTTCCTTAGAGGATAAAGATTTCAATGTCTTAATTAAATATTATATAAATTCTAAAAAAAAAATCTAATTTCCACAATATTTTTATTAAACGCAATATACATATACGCGAAATTGCATATGTATGCTGAAAAAGAAGAAAACAAAAAGTATTATTACGGTTCAATGTTAAATCACTATTAACAATTAAATATGTTAACCCTCAAATCCAAAAAAAATAAATAATTAAGTATTTCATTTTTATTTTCCGGTTTTTTTTCATTTGTGCTGCAACTTGTACGGGAAATATACAGTTTATGTAGGTTTTGATTACGCGGGGAATAAAGTTAACAAACTTAAGTTTGTGGGCATATGGACTCATTTTATATAACATGAACTACAAATATAAATTTGTAGTGTTTTTTTTGAGATGCCTATACATTTTCATTTTTCAGATTTTTCCCTTTATTTATATTGTAATTTCTCACTTCATGGCAAATTTCATAACTGCAAGTCCACCAGAAGTACTCTATACTTAGATTTTCATTACGCGGCAAATTTCATATAAAATTCAAATTCAGCAAAAACGATGCATAAATACTTGTATGTTTTGATGGCAATGGGGATTCAAGGGACCTTGGACCTGAATATTTGATAATGATTTCAGCTTGATACCTCCACGATATCGAGAAGTGATGACTGACAGACGGACATCAAAGTGAGATGAGTATGTGTTTCTTTTTTTTTCTTTTGATTACGGAACCCTAAAAACGGGCTGACTAATATACTCTGCTCTATGTGCTGCTGCTGCTATTCTGCTAAGTACCTACATCCACCTGCATCCAACAAAATATCAAAAATGTGTGAAAAAAAACACCAAAGACGAGAAAGACAAAAAATTACGATGAAAAATTATGTTTCTCTAACTACGCGTATTAAACACCTATTTAGTTCATATAAAGAAGGTCATTTGCAACATTCTTCCTTTGCAAACTTTGAAATAAAAATCCGAAATGACCAAGGCCACAAAGCCGAGCCGCATTAGTATAAAGCTGGCCAGCAATTAGCTTTGCTGTTTGTGGACAGAGTCAGCCCGGGGGTAATTAGTCGCGTAAATATCTTGGACTGGAGCACCTTAGACCAGTGTGCAGCAGAAGTGAGACGTTTCTAATAAAACAATAAATATATATAATTTATAAATTTTATCAAGGTTGTTTTATTCGTCGTTAATTTATTTACTTTTCTTGAAGATATAATGTTAAAAATTAAAACAAAATGCATATTGTATCAAAACAACAGTAACAACATAAAAAATCGATTTCGTCATTAACAACCCAAAAAATCGATTTTGTCTTATACTAATACACTAAAATATGAGGTAGTCGGTCAACTTGTGGATTTAAGTAGTTTTAATTTTCTTACCAACTCCTAGTTCTAAGTTCATACCATACCCAATGGGACAAAGGATCGCCAGCTACCACCGCTTCGTTCAATAGTTCTAATTAGCAGGAACTCTTTCACTATGTTTTCATATTCCAGATATTTTATATAACCAGGTACATAGTAATTTCAGAGCTAAATACAAAGCCAACGTGTGCAAGTAATACTAGCGTTGAATAGCTACTAATATTCTCGCACTTTTCTATGTGATTTTTTTTTCAATTATTCATTGTATATAAAAAATCACAAAAAGACGATTACAGACAAAAATAATTTTATTTTTGTTTATTTAAGTAAAATAATAATCGTCATCAGTCATCAAGCAATCGTTAAAGCGTGACTGTATACGCAACAAGTTGTGGGTTCGATTCCTACTGTAGGAAACGAAATATTTAATGAAAATATTAAATATTTCGTTCCTAATATTTAATGAAAATATTAAATATTGCTTCCCTTCATTCATGAGGCCAGTCATGAAGCAGGAGCACAAAGTGTGACTGTAAAATCGACTGGTTGTGGATTCGATCCCCCATCGATGAAATGAAATATTTTCATTTCTTCGCTCTGGAGTCGAGGCAAAGCGCGGCGTTGAGTTCCGCCACTCAACACACAACGCCTCCAGAACTCGGCGGAAAGTGGAGAACGGAGTGTCTTAACACTAAGTTCCCTCTGCCTACCCTGCTGTGTGCGGGATACAGCGTGAAGCTGGGATTGGGGATTCATTGCTTCCCTCTGGTGTTAAGGCAAAAACGCTTTGAGTTCCGCCTCTCAAGACGCAATGTCTTCTGAATTCGGCGGAAAATGGGGAAGAACTTAATACAAGATTCCCTTTGCTACCCTGCTATTTGCGGGATACAGCGGAATGCTAAAAAAATACATTTACAAGTAAAATTATACAACAACTACAATACTGTCTCTACTCTAATGATAATTAATGATTTGTTAATAAAACTGTAATATAGTGTAACACGGTGATTTTTCTGGTCTCATGTCAACAAGTGTAAAATTATGTCTGACAATAAATAATAGGTAAAATAGTAAGTCTCTCAATGTATTGAACATTTTACAAATTCAATTAAATATAACAAACATCAAAATTTCTCTTCAAGCTCACATCAATAACTTAAAAGAAATCATCCCTACATTTGTCCTTAACATATTAAAAAATACATATTGAAAGGCAAAATACTCAACCTTTGTTAACAATATTAAAAGGAACAGCAAACACTGTATGGAAGGGCTCTAATTAAATTCACCGTACTCAGACAGCCCAAAAAACACACTCATTTGAATTTCGAATGCAATGCGAACGTGACCTAAGCATATCCCCATTTGGATGCACTGCGGTCGCTTCGATTAAGTTAAGCCCCACAAATAATACTTCCAATGTAAAATGTTACGTTAAGAGGCAAGAGCATTGGCTCTTTAAGTATGAATAACGCTTTAATTATTTTAATCTTTTCTTTTTTTTTTCACCTTCACGCTATATCTTGCAGACAGCGGGGTTGGCAGAGGGAACCTATTGCGAAGGCACTAAGTTCATTAATTCCCGCCGTATTCTGGAGACATTGCGTGTTGAGTGAGGGAAACCAACGCCGCGCGTTGCCTCGATACCAGAACGAGGAAAAAAATAAATAAATCAGCTTCACGCTGTATCCCGCACACACCAGGGTTGGCAGAGGGAATCTAGTGTTGAGACACTCCGTTCTCCATTTTCCGCCGATTTCTGAAGATATTGAGTGTTGAGTGGCGGAACACAACGGCGCGCTTTGCCTCGAAACCGGGCGAAGAAATAAAAATATAAATGTAAATAAACATTTCATTTCCTCGAGTGGAGATCAAACCAACAACCAGTCGATTTTACAGTCACATTTTCTGCCTATGCGCCACGACTGGCCTACTTTAATTATTAATTTTATAACCTATTTACGACGCCACCGTAGTTCCAGTTCTCCTCTTATCCGGTTGAAACATGTTTGATCTAACTCATGATAATTTTAAATTAAACCGAATTCTAAACCGTAGTTTCGTCCTTTGGACTTTATATTAATTTATTTCCGTTCTACTAAGAATTGAAATGGATTGGAAATCCTATCATAGTGCGCCCCTACACTCCTTAAGGGCCCTACATGCCAAATTTCAGTGTTCTCCGTCGTCACTGCGTCGTCGTGTACGTTGTCTGTGGAATACTCAGTAACGGTTTTAAATAGATTTTGTATTATTTTGTGTGGATTATACTCGTTTACTTGTTTTTTTTTTTTAATTAAGACGTAAAAAACCACATGTACTTATAACCGACCTTATTACCGACCATATTGAACCGACCAGGTCGGTTTCCAGGAGGCGCGGGTTCGAATCCTGCTACATTCAAATTTTTATACGTTTTCTAAATAAGTAGATATTATTCTTTCCTAAGTGTGGAATAACATTTTAAAAATGTTAAAAACTACAGATCTTTGCGCTATTTTGACTTTAAAAACATTACTCTCATACGAGTCTTAATCTCGTACCCTTGAGGATTGTATCCAAGAACATTTTAAAAATGAGTACATTATTCGAGGAGCGTATTCAAGCCCACATATCTCCGGAAGTATTTATTTACCTTTTTCGTCATAAAATGAAAGACCAACGCCAACATTATAATATGGTTTGAATATTTATGATAAGGAAGTATCTAATAGTAACAAATTCAGCAGTACCACTGAATAAGGGTTAGGTTTAATTATGCAGACCCTTTCACGTCAGCGCATATACACTTCGGTTTCGCTGATTGAATCAAATATTAAGAAAAGGGTCAAGTTAACGCCTTAAAACTATTCGTTTAAGATAACAAGATAAAATTGTATTTCTAGGCATCTTCCTTCAGAATTTAGATGAATAATACGACGTGTTGTATCTATACTAATATTATAAATTTGAAGAGTTTGTTTGGTTGATAACACTAATCTCAGAAACTACTAGACTGAATTGAAAAAAATATATATTTTTTGGCAGGATAGTCCATAAGGAAAACTATATTATTTAAACATGTTCACGTTATTCTTTTCAATATCACTTTAAGTTTCTTCGGGCACTTAGAATGCAGGTCCATGCGGGTGAAGCCGCATGTAAATGCTAACACGAAATATTGTTAAAAAATATCGTAAGTTTTAATTAATTAAATTATTAAAATAAATATCTAAATGTAGATAAAATAAGAAAAATAGCAATAATTATATTTTTGCTGTATCCGAATTACAAAATCTAAAAATCAAAATAGCAAAACAATAAGCATCCTATAATAAATGTATGTGTTCATCCGTAACTGAATCATTCAGTATACAATTATTTTAGTGCAGACTGCAGTCAGATAATGCACCTTGAATAAATAATGCGGCGGCACACAAATAGACGACACGTCCAATGCATTTGCTGATTTGCTCTATAAATATCTTACCGGTCTTTTTAATCCCTAATTGATCGAAATGCAGGAGCCAGATTCAACTCCTAAATTACAGGGGGGTCGTGATCCTTTATGGGCTACCTAATAAGCTTACTTGTTCTCCAAAGTTAAGTTCGGTTAGTTCAAAAGGTTATTTTTTGGGTGTGAAATGTAATTTTGTAAATTCCCATAAGAATTTACTAAAAATCTGAATTGAAAAACAATCATCGATCAAATCGTTTTTTTTTTATCAAAAATACGTTTCTTTGTTTATAGCCAATTTGGGGAATCGCAAATTCATCTTCATTACTTTATACAGGCAATCAATAAAATATTATGATGACAGAATTTAAAGATATAACGTGGTAATGCCTCATAATTACGATCTCGTTGGTTCTTTATTAAACCTATAAAACATCTCTAGACAATGCGGTGGACGATGTCTCTGTAGAGCGTTATATCAGTCCTTATTGACAATGAATAAATGACAGTAACAGAGTATAGAAATATACATTTTACTCCGGGTGTTGAGAATATGTGTTACTTAAAATTGAGTTATTTTAAGCCGTTTTAATTTATTTTTTATATGGCAGCTAAATATTATTGTATTTATATATAGAGGAACTGCAGCATATTTGGAATACTAGTTTGTTTTTTGAGAATAAATTTAAAGAGAAATGGGATGGGTCAATAAAAAATACTTTAAATTATTGGAAAAGTATTAAACTTTGATAATAATAACCATCAAACAGAACAAAAACCAGAAACATTACCAAATGCTTATAAAATTTAAAAAAATACAAAAGCTAAATTTGACTTAGGGTGCAGGTAATTTGGAATATAGTATTCCAAATTATAATCACATTTTTTCTTTGACCATTGCAAATATTTTTTCTTAGAAACTAATAATAGATTTCTTTTTTTATAACAGTTTTATAGTCTTTATGTGTCTAGGTAATAATTTTTTTAAATCAAAATATCTAAAAATTGTATCTAATTATTAAGTAATTAGCTTCTCTGAGAAACACTCGAACTTCTTCACTGAAGTAGTATTTTAGTCCATGAAAGTGAACTTTATGCGTACAATGAGGTGGTAGTGATAGGATAGTCACGTAATGCTGTTTTGCTAGATCTATCAACTCTATATTCTTAGTGTGCAACATAATTTGGAATATTCCAAATTATGCTCACTGTCAGTATTCCACATTAACAACATACCATTCTAACCGAAAACTCCATGTGATATTTTTTATTTTAAAAATATTCAAAAAATCTAAATTGTATAAGAAACCAACAAGGTCACTTAATTGTTTAAATAATTACAATGAAGATTTTACTTATAACAGTAAATGATTAACACTGATTGCATTCTTCCTGAAAAAGTTTTCAAACCAGGCGTCTCATTCCCTTCGCGCTGGTAGCCGGAATGTCAAGATGATGTCTTGTTTTTAATACTCAATGACTCTGTGTGTCTTATGACGTTGTGTTTATGGTTAAAAAATAGAGACGGCATTTATATTCATTTAGATAACGAAGTATTCCAAGTTACCTGCAGTATTCCAAATATGCTGCAATTCCTCTAATATTATTTTACTTAGACAATTATACTAAATTAGAATGGCCACAGTTCTTTGAAAGTCGTGAAATAAACAAAGTTTTGTAGTGCCAAAATATATTTTTGTAGTTTTCTTGTAAGGAAGTGTCTGGCGTAGTCGCCGCCTCGTCGTCGCCAGCGACATTATGTTCCTTCCCAAATTTGGACACATAAAATTTCACAGATTTTCTTAAACAGCTGTTAAATTTAAATATTATTACTACTACTGTAATGTTTATTAAGCAAAGAACAGTGTGAATGTGTTTCCTTTATACTAAAAACATAAAGACCATTTTCAACTATTTATAAACTAGCAATCTTTATAGAACTAAACTGACTAAATAAGACAGAATAAATATAACATATGAAAAAATAAAAGGCGTTTTGTTCAAAAATTCAGCTACAAATTCACGTCTTAAAAAGAACATTTCAGTAACATTTTAGTCACCTTGTTATGGCATCGGTGGTGTAATTGCCAAATTTATGGCCGCCTACACTAACGCAATTGTGGCGGTGTGCGGGGACGTGTATCACTCTAAATTAGATTGCAATGCAAACGCAAAGAGGTTGTCGTTGAGAGTGGACTGTTATTTATTGGCAAAAACAAAGGCTGTTAATTATTGGCACTCGTGTGGCTTGTTTGCTTTATTGCTGGATTTTTTTTTCTTTTTGGGGAATTTATTTGTTATTTCGAACTAAAAAAATAGATACAAAAGAGAAAACAAAGTAGAGAATAAACTTATTAAGTTGAGTTTTTTGGTCTTTACGCATTTTACGGAAAAAATCTAGATTTAAATTACTATGTCCTCCACTTTTTGTTCATTTAATGCTTGTGCATTGCAGCACAATATAACGCCGCAATTTATATAACCAAATTGACAAACCCTTACCTGGTAAATATTACATATTTCGGAAAAAGTTCACAATTATAGTACTAGATTAGAACTAACAGCGCTTAGAAATTTAAAAATTAATTCTCAATTCATATATAGATTTCTAGTAAAGGGTCGATAGTAAGGATCGATATATAAATAAACAATTATATGCTTATATAGAGCTGGACTAAGATCTCAGGGTAGATCCCGTAGGTCTGGGGGAGACCTACGTTATTTTAGCAAAGCTGAAATTTTGAGGATTAATAGTCTAATTTGTAGTTAAGACTGTAAGCATACTTACTAAATTAAAGTGGGGTCCTTTCAGAGATAACGCCAACTTAAGATACACGCTCACCTACGTTAAAGTTGAAACGCTCGTATTTACATTTTTTTTAAATAATGTAAAAAATGTATATTTATTATTATCAGACCCTATAAGTGGGCTTTTACCAGGAGTAAAGAAGACCAGACGTCCTAAAGGTTGTTTCTCCATTCTATACATATTATTTACGGTACTATTTCAAGACTCCTTACAAAAAATCAGACCAATCCGATGGCTTAATCATCCTCCCAGACAGATTTTCCTTTATTTGGCGCTACCTTTGAAAAGGCCCCACTTTCTAGTTAGTGAGTACGCCTACTGTCTTAACTACATATTAGTCCTCAAAATTTCAGCTTTGCTAAAATGATGTAGATCTGGGGGCCCTGGGGTCTTGGGCTAAGAGGTATGAAAAGTAAAAAGATTTAATATCCACTCTTTCGAATAAAATGATTAGTATTTTCATTTTCTCGCTCTGGTAACGAGGCAAAACCGTGGCGTTGAGTTCCGCCACTCAACACGCAATGCCTTAAGAGTTCAATGGAAAGTAGAGAACGGAAGTGTCTTAATGGGGAACAGAGTATGTTAACACTAAGGTCCCAACTTCTCTCTGCCTACTCTGCTGTGTGCGGGATATAGTGTAAACTTTTTTAGCTTCACGCAAGAGGCCGACGTCGGCCTCAATTTTTGAATTACTTGTAATATTATGAGAACTTTAAAAAATCGAATATATAATTTTATTATATAATGTATTTTTTATATTTTACATAAAAAATAAATAAGTTTTAAAGATTTTTTTATATAATAGTTAAGTAAGAGCTCGAAGACGAGATGAAATCCCCACAATTTCCAGGCTAATTAGTTACAAAAACAATCATTAAAGCATTTTCAAGTTGGAAGCTTAACAAAGCCTGAGCTAAAAGTGTGTAGACAACAAATCCTTTGAAAATTTCATCTAAACAGTTTTAAAGTTGAAGATCTTGCTGGTTCCTCAGTTCGTTCGTCGGACGCCCGAGGCGGCTTCTTTAATTTATTTTCAGAATTAACGTCACAACTCGCGATGTGGAAGTTACGGGGTAGATAAGGTACACAAGACGTACCCTATTTGTTGTGTTGTTGCATAACTTGGTATAAAAGCTTGTACAGCAATTATTTCTTAAATTAAAGTCTATGCGTGATGATGTGATAAAGCATATTCTAGAACTAATTCATTAACAGAATGGAAATTTTCTTTCTATTATTACTTGTGAGACCGTCGTGGCGCAGTAATGCAGTGTTTAATTATAAATGTTACGGTTGTAGGTTCGTTTGCCAATCGGGAATATATTATCTGAATTTTGTTTCACGTAATCCTGAGATAAATAGTCTTGAAAAATATTTAAACAGACGACCTAAAATCTGAATTCTTCTTTCTTCTTTTTCTGTTTTTTTTTTAGATATAGAATCCTAAAAAGATCAAGTTTCACGTTCTTTCAAATTTCGAACTAATAAATTAAATATCTATATACCTGTATAGGAGTATGTCTGTTTAATTTTAAAACAAAACAATATAACTATAGTCTACAATGTTGCCAGTTTACACACATAGCTTTAGCATATAAATCTTGTGCTTTAAAGCGTTATCTTTAGACAAGTTGTATGATATGATTTAAATATGAGGTTACCATGAAGTTTCTCCTTAGGGAATGCTTGAACTCGCTTTGGGCTTAGACGTAAAGAGGCTAGTCTTAGTTACACTGATTATTTCCTTTTGGACCATAGTTTAAGGTGCTACAAATACTTTCATTATCCAAGAAGCATTTTAAATAGAATGGAGCAAATTAGGATATTTTTATATTATTACGGTAAGATTATAAATACTTTATCGTATTATTTATTAGTATTATTTTATTTATCCCTTACATAACAAGGTACGGAGGGATTCTGGAAACCTGGTGTTAAGACAAGAATCCCCAACCTGTCACATTTAAAATCCTAGAAAACCAGACGCTTGTGCTCCTGAGCCACAACCGGCTTCGCAAATATACATAGCTGCTGCATAAATAATTTAATTATTGTAAAATTAATACGATATTTTATAATATTACAATAAAATGAAAGTAAATTAATTAAAAATATTCGTTTACTTATAGATGTTTAACAAATAGAAATATCCTATAGCCAGAAAGGTATCATCATTTACATACTACTAGCCTGTAATCTTCTCTAGATTATCCTGCACATGGCCTTTACAGGTAAGCCGCATAGGACACGCTATTAATTAAGCCCAGACCGATAGCCATTGCAATGATGACCTCACATCAGGTATTATCGTATATAGATAAATATAAAAGGAAAAAAACGTAATCTTGTACCTTGTTGTTGTTGTGTAGGCTAAGTTTTTTTATAAGAAAAGTAGGCTTTATATATCTAAGATATGGTATTATATATATCACACTGTCTTATTTTTTTGTTGGTATAAAGTACCGGTGCTATATGAAAAAGTTAAAATGTAGAGAAACATATAATTTTTTTATTAAACGAGCATGTATTTAGTTAGACAACTTTAAGTATTAGTATGCAGCTTTAGCTTTATCGCTTAGTTAGTCTGTGAAAAAATGTGAAAAATGGTTGTTATTATCTATCATAATATCAAGACTATAATATAAGTTTCGATATTTGCCGAAGTATCATGTTTGATTACCATCTATTATTGACATTTCTTCGCTCTGGCACCAAGCAAAAGCCCGGCGTTGAGTTCCGCCGCTCAACACGCAATGCCTCGAAAAGCTCGGCGGAAAGTGAAGAATGGAGTGTCTTATCACTAGGATTCCCTACCTACCCTGCTATATACGGCATACAGCATGAATCTTATGTTTTTATCATATTTGTTTTGTACTAATATTGTCTAAATAATAATAAAAAAAACTTTTCGAATGAAAATATTATCTGAAAGGTATACAGGGAGGATGATCCACATTTACACAAAAGCATTGTAACCGACATTGGGTCGGAGCTATTAATCAACACCAGACAGATCGCCATTGTCTTGTTAAACGTACTCAGTTATTGTTGCGAGGTTATTTAACCATTGTTATTATAATATTATTATTACTTTATAATATATAGGCTTCTATATATTAAAATAGTCGTGGCCCAGTGGCACAAACGTGCGCTTGTAAACGCGGCGGTTGTGGGTTCATTTATCACTCAGGAGAATGATACATTTAATATTTTCATTTCATTGTTTTGTCAACGAGATATAACGCAACGTTGATTTCCGCCAGTCACCACGCAATGCTTTGGATAATTCGGCGGGAAGTGGAGGATGAAAGTGTGTAAATAGGAACGTAATGTCTCAACACTCGGTTCCCATTCTCCTCTGCCTATCGTGCTACGTGTAGAATAAAGCGAGGAGTTTATAAAAATATTATATTATTTTCATGAATATGCTTTTATAAAATACTTATTACCCACTATAAAAACATAATTGTATTATATAAGACGCCACCATCGCGCAATGGGACAGTGTCTGAATGCATACACGATGGTTCTAGATTCAATTAAACCTGAAGAATGAATTATCTAAATTAAAAATATATAATTTTTTATTAAACATGGACATATTATTTATCAATTGGTATGTCACTATAATATTGACATTTACGGTGACATAACAATTGATATTTATAACTATATATGGTATTAACCGGTGAGACACCAGGGCGAAGAAGTAAAAATATTAATTTAAATAAAAATTTCATTTCCTCGAGTGAGGATCGAACCCACAACCAGTCGCGTTTACAGTCACACTTTGCGCCCCTGCGCCGCGACTGGCCGATATATTGTATAATTTGCGTTAAGCTGTATATAGGTATAAAATATACACTAAAATTTAAAGTTAAAAAAATTGTATAAAAACGATAATTAAAAATTAAAAATAATCCTGTGCACTTAGCAATTAAATCTTTTTCTAATTAGAAACAAAAGTGGCGTCGCAATAAATTTGATTACAGGTAGCCGCGGGAAAGCGTTTGTGCGTGAAGTTGCCACGGTAAGAGCCCTTTGGGGGAAACGTCAAATAAACTTTATCAACTTCCATTCGTAGCGTTTTGGCAGACTTCGTAATAAATTAGACAGGATTTTAATGTTACTAAATGCTTTATTAAACTTTCCTGAAGACCATTTAGTTGATTTAAGTAAAGTAGATGAGTCGAACTCAGGTAGACCCTGGAAGTAAACTTCGGATCTAATGAAGAAGAAGAATTAAATTGGTCAAAAAACGAATGATAATAATCATTTATTTATTAGACGCCGCTGTGGCGCAGAGGCACAAGAGTGTTACAGTAACGCGACGATTGTAGTTTCGATCCCCATTCGAAGGCACCAAGGCAAAAAACCCGGCGTTGGGTGCCACTACTCAACACGCAATACCTCGAAAAATTTTGTGGAAAATGGGGAATGGCACTCCATTCTTCATGTTAATACATTTCTAAACACTAGGTTCTCTCTGACTACCCTGCTGCGTGCAGGATACAAAGCGAAATTGATTTGATTTTTATTTATAATACAATAATAAATTGTGTATATTAATACCATCTCAAGGTGAATGAATAATCCTTTAAATAACAATTTTTAACTAGTTTTTAAAATATATTAGGTCCTTGAATAAGTTATCGTGACATTACTCAAAGTATTGTCCATCATTAGAGACCACTTTCTCTCATCTCTCTGGTAGCAATTGAATCCCCCGTCGGAAAAACGACTCATCTTTTGTGGCAATCCAGGAATCAAGCCATTTTTCGGCTTCTTCAAAAGAACCATACGAGCAGAGACACGACAAAGGACATAGCCCCCTCCGATTACCACTTGCTTCGGTCGATGGCGCACGGTTTAAGCGAGCAGCGCTTCCATTCTTTTAAAGAAGCCGAAAAATGGCTTGATTCCTGGATTGCCTCGAAAGATGAGTCGTTTTTCCGACGGGGGATTCAATTGCTACCAGAGAGATGGGAGAAAGTGGTCTCTAATGATGGACAATACTTTGAGTAATGTCATTGTAAGCATTATATTTTAAATTAATTTTTTT
>JAAIXJ010000565.1:73732-94981 GCA_013403705.1 Heliconius hermathena
CGACTGGTTGTGGGTTCGATCCCCACTCGAGGAGATGAAATATTTACTTAAATTTATATTTCCATTTCTTCGCTCTGGTGTCGAGGTTAAGCGCGGCGTTGAGTTCTGCCACTCAACACGCAATGCCTCCAGAATTCGGTAGAAAGTGGGGAACGGAGTGTCTTAACACTAGGTTCCCTCTGCCTACCCTACTGTGTGCGGGATACAGCGTGAAAAAAAAAACTTGTCATCTAAAATAATTTATCATTCCAAAAACATTGTCGATTGCTACAGCTCTCGTGTTAAGTCCCAATTTAATATAAGTATTCTAGACACAACAGGTTATATGTATTATATACATACATATAAAAACCTATACCCAAACATTTCTAAATTCAAATATCAATCAAGTCCTTACTTTGCACTTCAACAAATGACTTTTTTACTTTATGGCCCTCAGTTATCAAATTGCGTTTGAATCATCAATAATCCTTTAATTAAGGCCATTTTCTAAAATATATATTTTTTTCTATGTCAGCGACCACTTTGTCACAGCAATGATGGATGGCAATCGATAGGAATTTATTTTATTCCCCTGATTCGTTTAGCTGAATATTGGTGTCATTTTGAATTGATTGCTTGCGAAAACTCAGAGAGCTAACCTCGTATTAATTTCCCATTTTTTGGTTTTTACGATTTGAAATTGTGATATATTAATGGGTTTTATAGTGACTAATTTGGTTATTATTCAATGTTAACTTTTTTTGTTCTTACCGTTGACATATCTTTACCAGAGAGATGTTTTTTACGAGCCTGGCAGTAGAGAAACACAGAAGTTAAGAAAGTATTAAGTTAAGACACTATGGATTTTCCCTTGTCGCAGTGGAATAATGAAAACATTCATAAATACGAGAAAAATTAAATAAATTTCCCTTAATACTATAATATGGGTCGGTGAAGGTTTCATCGTAAAAATATGTTACAATTTATATAAACCATTTTATGTTGAATATGTTTAATAAAGAAAATCATATTGCCTCCCTTATTGCAATAAGCTCAACAAAGCTGAAACAAATAACAAAAACAATAATAGTGTAAATTTAAAATTTCTATATTTTTTTGTATAATATAAAATTTTTTAGTTCTTCGTTTCGGAAACCATTCCAAAGACAAGGAAAGTAAATTCCAATTCTATTGGTTTTCTATTTTTAAAAACTACTTAAATTTAAAATTAAAAGACCAGGTTACATTTAAATGAAGATAAAATTGAAAATATTGAGTTTAGTTCGTTATAAGAACAAATAGTTCAAATAAAAAAAAACAAATAAAATAATTTCAAATAATACAGACTTTATATTAATACAGTTCAGAGGTTTAATTGTATGAAACAGAAAATTCATAGGTTTTAATAATGATAGGTCAAAGTGACTCACTCACCGCTTCATTTAAAATTTCTATAATTTCGTACGTGTGTATCTCTAATATAGAGTATTGAAACAAATTTCCATGCAATATATTTTTTTGAAAAAGGTTGCCTGAAACTGCACGCTAACGTCTTTGAGACACGAATGTGCTGTCTGACCTACATTTGCAATGTTCTTATTTCTTCTGCAAAGTAAATCTATCCAATAGAATATCATTAATATTACGTTGTTTTTTTAAATACATACGACTCTCTCGCACTAAGACAAAAATAATCTTTATAAAAAACAACTATGTTAAGTCAAAACTATCGCTTAAATCGTCATTGATGCTAGACTACAAAAAAACATTGTTATTCTTCAACGAAATTTAGTGTTTTTTTTTTACAGAGAATCAAGCTACAGGGACAAAGCCCTTTTATATATTGTCATACGAATGCATGTTTTATACGTGCATTTTGATGAAAATTGTAACATTCATTCATCTAAAAATACCTACAAGCCAAACAAATTTTGACATCAAAAATCACATACATATAACACGTAAATACAAAAAAAACAATAAAAAAGAAAACACAAAAAAATGGAAACCTCTTCTAAATACTCTTCGGGTGCGCCGCTATACGTTATAATCGAACCGCTAATAAAATATAAGTACGGTACAATACAGCAAGTCACTGTCCGGGCACTGAAGCGATTTATGACAATCCTTTTTACCACATTTAAAAAAATATACATATATATTAAAGAGTAGGGACTTGATGTATGTACGGCGTCTTTCAGCCGAATTGTGATTGGGGCTTAGGGGACGATAACTCCATTTTATGGCCCAATTTTTGTCGGATATACAATATTTGGAATGTTATTAAAGAGCCGCCGCAAAATGAATGCGTAAGAAAATATTGTTTGTTAAATTTTATTTTCTGGAATATTTTTATACGTAATTTTATATAACTACATAGCTCTTTTCTATGCAACGATCACTAAAGCATAGGCTTACAACTTTTTCTATCTTATTATCTGTATATTTAACAGCGCTTTATTAACAAATAGACCTTGTTTGTCAAGTAGATCCACATTTTGTTTTCAGCTTGACGCTATATCCCGCATATAGCAAGGTAGGCAGAGGCAACCTGGTGTTAAGACACTGCGTTCTTCACTTTCCGCTGAATTTTTGACGTATTGCGTCTTGAGTAGCGGAACTCAACGCTGCGCGTTGCCTTGGTTTCAAGACGAAGAAATTATTATATTACATATTAATAAAGAATAATTCATTTCTCCCGAGTGGAAATCAAACCCAGAACCGTCGTGCTTACAGTCACACGTTCCTACCTCTACGCCAGGACAGCCACTACATCCCAATCCTGAATATTCATTTGCTTACTCTAACTGCGACATTTAACTTGTTGTCTTCAGTCTATCTTTATTGTGTAGGGGTGCATCCTAATGTAAAAGCAGTAATCTCCATACAAATGTCGGGTTGATGAAATTGCTCCCATATATTATGGTGTGCAGCATCCTAAGCTACTTAAGCGTAGTGCCTTTAAAGTATATGACATTATAGTATATCATAAAAATATATGGTTACCGAAAAATATATCCTTAACAATATTCAGAGAATTCATTACTACCCTCAATTTTTTTTCATATTCAGTCTTTCAATTTATTTGAAAGACGATATGATAAGAGAAATCTATAGGAGTACCTACTTGCAAAGGCCAGTCGTGGCGCACGAGTACAAAGTGTGTCTGTCAGCGCGTCTGGTTGTGGGTTTGATCCCCACTCGAGGAAATGAAGTATTTTTTAAAAAATATATATTTTCATTTCTTCGCTCTGGTGTCAAAGCAGAACGCAGCGTTGAGTTCTGCTGCTCAACACCCAATGCCTACAGAATTCGGTATAAAGTGAGGAACGGAGTATCTTAGCACTAGGTAGCGTAATGAAAACGCTGCTGTGTGCTGGATACAGCCTGAAGCTGATTTTTTTAACAATGTTAAAAGAATTCATTATTACCCTCAATTACCGTCATATTCAATCTTTCAAACTAAATGCAAGTAGCATTTAAATATTACCAACCCGGATTAAACATATAAAGCAAATACCAACAAAAGTCGAAATAGAGACGACCGAACTGAACTGGACGTCTCCAAAGAACCTTTACTATCATGTAAATTAAACGGTATTCGGAACTAATTACTTCTCTCATATACTAAGATAAAGCCTTTATGTTTGTACAGTTTTCAAACATTCTAGACAAGAGTTAGACGTGTAGTTTATTCGAGGTGTAAGTTTCGTACGTAATAGGGAAGTTTGTTTTAGAGTTGCCGGAGATTATTATTGAGTGGTAAAGCATGTAAAGTTTCTCCTATTTAGGATGAAATGTATAATACATTCTTTTTTTGATATAGCAACTATTTTGTTATTTTCTACATAGTATGTAACTAACAGTTGTCTTGTTTCTTTTGATGTAGGCTAAAATATTCTTTGTTTAATAGGAATCTTAACGAAAATATGAGATTTTATTAAAAGAAATCTCATACTTTCTCTAACAAACGCGACAGGTTTTGGATTCGATTCTCAATTGAGGAAACGAAATATTGAATATTTTAATTTCTTCGCTCTGATTCCGTTTAAAGCGCGACGTTGAGTTCATCCACTCATCAAGCAACGCCTCTAAAATTCGGCGGAGAATGGAGAACAGAGTGTCTTAACATTAGGCCCCCTCTGCCTCTTTAACTACATGCGGGACAATTATTTTATTATAATAAGCAAAGAAAAAAAAATAAGCGAAATTCAGTCAACATTTCAAATACGAGAATAGTAAATTTAAAGCCGCCAAATATCGATACGAAACAATATACAGTCAGAAAAACCGGTTGACGGTAACGACTTGGGCGCGTAGGCCCATCATTTATGACTGCGACCGCGGCTTAAATAAAAAATTCCAGATAAGTTTCCATATTTCCAACGAACGCAAATGGGTCACCACTCTGACTATTGTTGGTATCCACAACAATACGAACTGGAATAGTTGTCTAAGGCTTTGTCCAATACCCACTCGATATATTGCTCTAAGGTTTCCTGTATTGAAATTTAAAGTGAAAATATTGCTATCAGATACTCTATGTATATCGATATTCGCATTGTATAATAGAATCTATTGTGCTGGAAGTCAATACGAAGTAAAAGCTGTGATTTTTAATGTATCGTAACACTTGCGGTTAAATTTCTTTTATCTATCTTTATTACGGAAATTTAAAAAATATATTATTTTTGTGATCACACTTTTTGTAATAAAATCACAAAATCTATTTACTACAATAATGATTCCAATAGATAACTTAATAAATTCGACATAGAACCTGTATTGATTTTTGTGTAATTATTTGTTGATATAGCTTTCAAGGAAAAAAAGAACCTTTATAAGATCACTTTGTTGTCCGTCCCTCTGTCTGTCCGTCTGTCTGTCTATCAAGAGCCTTTATCTCAGAAACAACGAAAATTCAAACAATATGCTACGGAAAATGGAAAACGGAGTGTCTTTACACTAGGTTCTCCCTACCTACCCCGCTATATGCGGAATATAGCATGAAGCTGAAAAAAAATCAATAATAATAATTCAGTACTGAAAAACACCGCAAACAACACTCTCTGACGAGGTGTGTTCAAGGAAACCCAAAAAGTAATTATCATAGCAAACACGCGTTTCGGCACCCATATTAAAAAAATACAAATTAATATGACGTTGAGCCTTATTGGGTTTTACACATTAATTTAGAAGGAAAACAAAACATTAATTTCTGTTATCGACATCGCACAGGCGCTCAGGCGCTCTCGCAGGATGTAATCTCTGTACGAGCCGTGTAACGTGTGTAAATATGCGCACATCGATAAATAAATACCAGAATACCCGTTTATTTTATAAGGAAATAGAATTTGAATAGATACATTTTCATGGCGAAATATGGATAGGGTAATTAGGTGAGGGTGATGTGTAAAATAATAAGAATTGACTGAATTCTTGTTCAATGTGCAAGAAATGCTTATATGTGTTATCTCAGATATACATAATTAAAGCAATTCTGGATAGTTGTTTTATATTTTTTTAATATTTCAACAAAATATATTTCACACTAAGAGTACCTATATTCAGAAAATTTTAACGTTTGTTGATATTGTTGAAGCTAGTCGTGGCGCAAAAGCACAAACTTGTGAGTGTAACTACGACAGATTACCGCTCGAGGAAATGAAATATTTAATATTTTAATTTTTTTTGCTCTGGTATCGAGATAAAGCGCGGCGTAGCACTCTCCATGCGGGATACAGTGTGAAGCTTAAAAAAAATATGGTTCCTAAAAGTTTATTATAACAGTTTTATATAATTGCAATATTAGATCAAGTTTACCGAAGTTAGAGAAACTCGTCAATGATTCAACTAAACGGCAGTATCATCAAATAATGGAAAATAGGAAAGGTATTGCTATAGGGTTACCAAAAGTATGTCAACATATCAAACACTATACGCATCACAAAGTTTCTTTTTTTGTATTCAAATTACTAAATTCATTGTCAAATATCAACATATTATATGGAAAATTAAAATATAAAATTAAATTAAATTAAATCAGCTTCACGCTGTATCCCGCACATAGCAGGGTAGGCAGAGGGAACCTAGTGTTAAGACACTCCATTCCCCACTTTCTGCCGAATTCTGGAGGCATTGCGTGTTGAGTGGCAGAACTCAACGCCGCGCTTAACCTCGACACCAGAGCGAAGAAATGGAAATATAAATTTAAGTAAATATTTCATCTCCTCGAGTGGGGATCGAACCCACAACCAGTCGGTTTTACAGTCACACCTCGTGCCGCTGCGCCACGACTGGCCTCTAAACTATATATCTACTTATTTTGTATATACATACCTTTCTAATTTATAACGTTTTATATGTAAGTGTTAACCCTACACGCCTACACAAATAAATGAAAATTCAACCAACCAAACAATAGCTGAATCGTGCTCATTTATACTTAAACAAACATCTTAAAGCGCCTCCAAGTACCAAAATCAGTATTATTATTATATTATATGTTAAAGTCAAATATTGTCTCGAATATAATCTGATTCAATACGAGTCCTACTAAAAACCGCTATTAAAATTAAAATACATTTACTTTTTTAGCTTTACGCTGTTTCCATATACATATAGTAGGGTAGGCAGAAGGAATCTCCTATTAAGAAACTTGTTATCCCACGCACCGCCCAATATTCTAGACAGTCCCGTGTTGAGTGGCAAAACTCTTCACCAGGGTTAGAAAATGAAAATAATTCACTCATCCGAGTAACGAACCTACAACCGTCGCGTTTATAGTCAGACGCTTTGCCCCTGCTTATTTATTATTTTACTTAATTTTGAGTATTGCAATAAGTAAATATATAATATCTGCTTGTAATAAAAAATTTAATAATATCTCTGCTAATCATTAAAGTTAATCTATGTCATTTTTTTCTACAATTTCGTAGAGTGTAGAAATAATAATAATAGATCGCTGAGGTATGATAGTCTTTAAATAAAGACAAAAAATGAGCTTCACACTGTGTCCCGTACACAGCTGGGAAAGCCGAGGGAAACTAGTGTTAAAACACTCCGTTCTCCACTTTACACCGAATTCTGGATGCGTTACTTGGCGGAACTCAACGTCGAGATTTGCCTTGAAAGAAAATGAAAATATTAAATGTTTAATTTTTATCGAGTGGAAAATCCAACCCGCAACCTGCCGCGGTTACAACGACTGGCCTCTGCCTACCTTGATACATGCAGAGTACAACAAGCTGAAAAAAAATCAATAGATATTACATGAAGAAACCAAGTGGTATCTTATGTAAGCAAACATTTAGTTTATTATTTAACATTTAAAAGTGTAGAGACAGGCATAATCGCCTTTCAGTTAAGTCTTATTGTCGAGTTGAAGGCTCGAGTCTGTTCAGACAGGCTTTTACAGGAATTATTAATTTATTGCCGCCATACAATTTTCGCAACAATTCATCTACTTATTTGCTTTGAATCATTTATTTGGCTTTTTATTTGTATTTAGATACTCATAAAGCCGTCGAAAGCTTAATTGAAGCATAATAAATTATTATTCGTAAATATAATGGAGAAATAATAGTATTTTTTTATTTGTTTCAAGTACCTACAAATCAAGGCGAGGGCGCAAGGGCACAGAGTGTGACTGTAAAATCGACTGGTTGTGGGTTCGATCCCCACTCGAGGAGATAAAATATTTACTTACATTTATATTTTCATTTCTTCGCTCTGGTGTCGAGGCAAAGTGTCGCGTTGAGTTCCGCCACTCAACACGCAATGCCTCCAGAACTCGGCGGAAAGTGGGGAGCGGTGTGTCTTAACACTAGGTTCCCTCTGCCTACCCTGCTGTGTGCGGGATACAGCGTAAAGCTGATTTAATTTAATTTTTATTTACCTACAAAAGTTTTTTTTGTAGGTACAAAAAAACTGGCAAAGGGAAGCATAGTGTTAAGTTATTCCGCTCCCCACTTTCCGCCAGATTCTGAAGGCATTGCGTGCTGAGTGACGAAATTCTACGGCGCTTTGCCTCAACACCAGAGCGAAGAATAATAATAAATAAAAAAAATAGAGATTTTCTCGAGTAAGATTCAAAACTACAATGACTGGCGTCAGCTAATAAAAAGTTTTTTTATAAAATACAATTAAGTAAAAGTAAAATTTATATTAAAAGATTTGAAGCCACGACATCTGATGCAATACGTATATATCGCGTCTCATATCAGTGAAAACATTAGTTGATATAATTCAAAGCAAATGTTATATAGTAGGTACTAGTACTTTAAAAATATCAAACCTAGTTAAAAGTTTTCCTCTGAAAAAGTTATTATAAGAAAGAGGCAAGTTGTTAAAATATAGCAACTGGCATATAGAGTGCTCATGTTATATTAAATGGCACTCATCATATTTTTGATACAATAATATTGAAATTTAAAACTTATTTTTATATATACTTAAATATTTAATATCTATACCTTATAATAAAAATATATTGTATTAAATATTTTTAGTACAGCGCACGAATAATTAAATAATATGTAATGAATAATATTTAAGTGGCCAGTCGTGGCACAGCGGCTCAGAGTGTGACTGCAAAATCGACTGGTTGTGGGTTCGATCCCCACTCGAGAAGTGAAATATTTATTGAAATTTATATTTTCATTTCTTCGCTCTGGCGTCGAGGCAAAGCGCAGCGTTGAGTTCCGCCACTCTACACGCATTACCTCCTGATTTCAGCGGAAAGTGAAGAATGGAGATTCTCTCTGCCTACCCTGCCTATTTTTGAATAACATTTATTGTTTCTAATTAAATTTTTAATTGAAACTGTCAAAGCTACAAAAACAACTGTAAAATGAATATTCAAGAAAAATATCATATCAAATGACACCAAAGTGGCTATTTACAGACTAATATAAATGTGTTCTCATTTCGAATGTTAAAGGAATATAAGGAGATAATCTTAGATGCAGCATCCCGGCTCCATCCGAAGGCAATTTCACGCCACGTCGTCGTAGGCCTCTTGTGTAATTCGTTTCTCTCAAATATACTCGATGAAAAATTTTGTATCTACTTTACGCAACAATGTAATTTCCGTGTGGTGACACTCACGTTCACGCTTTGGTAAATTACGTTGTAAATATTTGGAGAAACTTTGAATGATTGAGCTATAATTGAAATATATAAAATGAATAAGTAAATTGTTTTAAATGCCACATAAAAAGCTTATTCATTTTTTTTTTCAAATAATTCAAAGTAAATTTAAAATACTATAATAATCATAACCTACATATTTGAAACACAATAATTTACATACAGTACATACTCTCTATTATCTCTATTATCTTTTGTTTAGATATGAATTATTTCATTTCATTCTATTTCATAAACATACTCCTGTGAAGTAGATTATTGAATAGTTAATTTCCAACATAGTTCAAAAACTATTTAGTTCGTGTATTGATGAATATAAAACAAACGATCATTATTCGTTCTCGTTACGACTAATTAAAACTATTGTTATGCTAACACAAACACGGCTAATGTGCAAACCAAACATATTGTGCTAAATATCAACCATTGCCTCTCAATTTGTTTAGTTAAGTGTAGTACGCCCAGGCGTCCTGCGTAAATTAGTCTAGTTAAGTGCATTGCAGGAATTTAATCCTCATATTTCGTCTGCGCTGGGGTTCCAAATATCTTTCTACCTTCCCAACTTACCAACATGCTGGAACAAAGCATCTTCGACTACACAAACTAATAATTAAGACCCAATTTTGCTTGTAAACACAAATTAACCACGATTTTGTAGGTATTCTCTCTAACAATCACGTTAAAGCAATTTGAGCCTTAAAGAACAATGAAATATATGAAAAGTTAAGGAAAATTGCTTAATAACACCATCGTCTAATTTAAGCGCATCCAAATTTAATGATAGCAATAATTTTGCGAATAGATTCGGAAAAGCAAAAGTCGTCGCTTTTATATCAGATTCGGATTCAGATTAAAGGAATTCCTTAGTGGCATACCTTAGTAAATGAACCAATAAATAAATATATTACAATAAAGTAAGTAAGTTCCTTACCAAATTTAACGTTATTAAATATAATGTTTTATTTTGTACTTGATAGTTCTATAAAACGTCTTTTTTATATGTTTTATAAAGTTGAGTGATGATTATAAAAAGCTGACAAGGTAGAAGACATTTATGATATCATTGAGAGGAACTCTTCAAAAAATATACAATCAAGATTTTCTTATACATCGTATATTAAACTTAATATTGAATCGGCTACGTTTTCTTCTGCAAATATTTACAATAATGTATATATATATATATCTCGTAGATTTTTATCCACACAGGTTACTCGTAGCGCGTAGAACTCGTAACGAAAAATAACATTCAAATTCAAAGTATTAATTTGTTATCATTTTATATACCTATTAAAATATTATCTTATAACATATTATTTTAAAACATATATTCGCGCGATAGTTATAAAACGAGAATCTTAAAAAAAAACAATCCATCACACAGATGTCAATTAAAATATAAAACCTTACCACAGATTAAAAAAAAACCATAGATAGCATACACTATAGACAAGAAATGTCTTTTAAATAGAAACAGAAGAGGTTGAAGGCCTTTGTATTGTGCTAGTTGTAATTTCCTAGCAGACAAGCTTGCGACAATCCCGACTTATCTTTGTTCCTTCAGTACACTTTCCCTTGGGCCTGTCTTCAAGCACACTTATAATTTCACCTATTATAACGTTTATTACTAACGCAATAAGGATCCATTTTGTCATTTGACTTTTAACGAGTGTTGTAAGTACCATAGCATGATTTATGACGTAACTTTTCAACAGTAGTCGCTCTCATTCCGCACACCACTATGAACAGGGCTGGTTTTTTCTTCGTGTACTTCTTTATAAAGTTGTATTTAAGTTTAATTTGTGTTCTTTTCCTTTTTTTTTTGTTTTTCTTTTGCTAAACTTTTAGTAAAGAAATTGTTATGTTAATAATTTTTTGTTACCAATTTCATTGTTTTCATTGTTAGGACTTTTAAGAGTGGAGCTGAGGTTGAGGTAGTTAATAGTAAAAGAATACTCAACAAGAGTTTTAGAAATTATAAATACATTTAATGCAAAATTACAAAAAATATATTTGCCAAATTCGAGTCACTTTAAAAAATAAATTAAATTAGCTTCACGCTGTATCCCGCACACAGCAGGGTAGGCAGAGGGAACCTAGTGTTAAGACACTCCGTTCCCCACTTTCTGCCGAATTCTGGAGGCATTGCGTGTTGAGTGGCAGAACTCAACGCCGCGCTTAACCTCGACACCAGAGCGAAGAAATGGAAATATAAATTTATGTAAATATTTCATCTCCTCGAGTGGGGATCGAACCCACAACCAGTCGGTTTTGCAGTTACATCTCGTGCCGCTGCGCCACGACCGGCCTCGAGTCACTTTAAAATATAAAATTTTCATAATATCCTTGATATACCGTCAAAAACGAGAACCTTTCAAAAACTATATATTTTTCTTTACTAAGTAGATTTCAAGAAAGATTATTTGTAATTCCTTAAACTTCATTTTACATTAAAAAAATCACAAAATAGTTTCATTAATAACTTGATTTTATAAATTTTAAATACAACGTTTATCTCACTAAAAAGAAACTCATAACATACGTAACTACACAAATACATAGAAAATAATATTTAAATTCCATATAGCTTTAATTACGTTAATATTAAATGAAATAACGAATTATAAAACTATTCAAGAATTGTTTGCATTTTACTCCAGCCCACTGGAAAATATACACTCATTATCCGTAACAAAGTGCAACAATTAAAACCTTGTTGGTAAATTGCTATTTGAACGCGCGCCTTTAAATTAACATTGTACAGCAACCAAAGCCCTTCTATTTCATTGAAAAACAGATTTTAAGTCTGATAAAGGAGTGATACAGGGTGTAGCTATATTGACTTTTAGTAGAAGAGGTCGTTATCTAATAAAATTATCCTTTTTTGTGTATGAAAATGATAATAAATTATTTTACTTAAACTTATATTATTATAATTTTTATTAGTTTGTACAAATACTAGGCAATACGTCTTCTACACATCAACGCAAACGTGGAAATGTTGGAAATTTGTATGATAATTTATTAATAAAATATAACATATGGTTCTGTTCGTTTTATTTTAAGGAATAACTGTCAGTAGAGTCATTTTCCCTGTTGAAAAACTACCCTAAAACTTACACAGCTACAACAAAAATAATATTTACAAATATTTTTTAATTCACCTGAAGTTAACGTTTAGAGAAACTCAATGAAGGTGAGAGAGGTGCGCTATCTACATTGACATTTGCGGTCATTCTGCTTGTTTTGTTGTGAAACGATGGCCGCTCTAATGCTAGCAATGCATTGCAGTCTACGCCCCGCCGAGAGAGACGTAATAAATCGTGGATACCTATTCGGCAAATGTATTGGATAATGTTATAGGAAAAATGTCATACAAAGAGATATAAAGTCTATAAAGCTGAACAAAACTGTGTTGTATTGCAAAATTGTTATTGTTTTCTGAAAAATAGTACATAAAACCGTAGAACGCAAAACTAATTACATTTTTAAAGAGAATTTATTAACCTATTCGACAAAAGCTACTCATATATTCCGCCTAGATTATATTCATGTAACTAGTGGCCCGTATCACATAAATGCCTTTTTTTGTAATATGCTGCACTATTATTTTAATTTTTATTCATTATAAAGCTTATACAAATAAAAACAAAACAACGAAATGAAACAATGATTTTTTTATTGAATTGCAATAATAATGGAACAACAAACAGACATAGATTTACTTGTAATACATGTTAAAGTACTGATGCTGATAATTCTAATATATAAACATTACAACAAATCATGATTTTAGATGCAAAATACAACATTAATTAAATGTCAAACATCTGTCTTCTAAGACTACTTACAACAGGCGTCACGTGCCAAAAGATGATAAAATAAATTTTAAGCAACCCCCATTACAAAGCTAATGGGCTGTATCTCGAGAGCTAGGGAATAAAAGATCCGTCGATTAGAAACTTTATGTTTGCAATTTTCCCGAATCCCCTTTAGAGCCTGTTTCTTGCACCGCCGTAGCTACAAAGTCGATACTTTATATACATAGGTACTCGTTAAGGCGCATACATGTAAATATTGGTGTTGGCCTTATTAGTTATGCGCTAAATGATTTTACAAATAGAAAAGAAAGATAAATTATTAATAATCCATAATATTATATTGATTTCAAGACATTGAAACCAAGAAAGCAACCAGCCAATTTTATTATAATATGAGTATATTTTAATTGAAACCAGTCGTGGCGCAGGGGCACAAAGTTTGACTGTAAACACGATTGATTATGGGTTCGATCCCCACTCGAGGAGATGAAATATAATATAAGTTCTATTTGTATTTCGATTTCGTTGAGTTCCGTTACTCAGCACGCAATACCTGCAGAATTCGGCGAAAAGTGGAGAACGGAGTGTCTTAACTCTAGATTCCCTCTGCCTACCCTGCTGTGTGCGTGATACAGCGGGAAGCTGATTTTAATTTTTATTAATATTTTAATAAAATACTGAAAAAAGACAATATATTATGGTGGTCTCGTTTCTTGTTACCATTGACTTAAAGTAGTTTGAACGTAGACTAAGGTGAATGTTTACATTAATTATATAATTAAACTATAAGAATTTTACAAATCAGATTATACATTATTGTCAGATTATACATATATTGTACTAGAATCTTTTACAAAATAAATTATAAATATTCAATATTTAGTATCATAATTTAATTATTATTATTTATTTTTTTGATATTTTAAATACAATATAAGATCAGAATTGCAATGTAAAGCCTGAAAATTCAGTATAGGTTATTAATAATTACGTGATAAGATTGAATGGCTTAAATTATTTTCCCTGTAAAAGTTATACCGTAACACGTAGAAGGGAAAAGGGTAGACAAGTGAATCGAACCTTTACAATTTAAAGGTTGGGGGTAGCAGGAAATAGACTCAATTATCTATCATTGACTCCAAGTAATCTCAGGTTATTGAGAAAACTATTAACAGCCCTATACAACTTACTATAACGCATTATTCCTATTGTAGATGTGCAAAAATTGGTTAGGTTTTTATAAAAAAATCAGCGGCTCAAAGGTGGCTTCGTCTACTTTAAGTATAATATTAAATAAAGAAAATCATTATCTAGCAATCGTTTCAATAGTCACGTATATTTCTCAAGAAAACCATTTAAATATTATATAATTATCATAAAATATCACTATGTATAATATATATTTTTTATTTTTATGTTTTTTTAAGTAAATATATCAGAGGGTGAGTAGAGGGAATCTAGTCTTAAGACATTGTCTTTTTACGAAAGCGGGAAATGAAAATAATTCGTTCCTCTGAGTGAATACCAAAACTACAATTATAATATATTATAACTACAAAAATAATTATATTATACTTAATACGAAAATCATATCGTAATTTTAGAGTGTTTTATCAATGTACTGGCACCAGGTTGATTTAGCATAAAGCGTACCTAGGAAAAGCAATAACTACATATGTATATCACATTTAAGCCAAAGTACAATCTAATCAAAAAAAAAATTACGATTTCGAATGGCCCCATGGACTTTGTAATTTCAATCGAAAATAAATGGATATCGCTCATTACTTTATCTTAAAAGTGCAATTTACTTTAAATAATCATTCGCAAAACGAAAAGATAGAATGAAAATTGAAGCGACTGCCTTTTTTGGGTGCAACGTAGCGTTTAAATTAAAAATCGTGAAAATTGACGTTCAAACTGAAAACATATAAATCTGTGGCCTAGCGGAAAATTAAAACGTTCGGAGGCGACGCGACGCGCGACGTTGCGGGACTTTTTGGTCGCTTGATCTGATCAGAGTGCTCATTAATGATCACTATCTTAGGCCTCGTTTATTGTGTTTAACTAAAGTGCCTGTATTGTTTTATATATGTAAAAGTTAGTGCTGTGAGACTCGTTGTGGCGTTGTATAGGGAGTAATATATTTTTTTATGCTATAAAAATATACTAAGATTGAGGCCAGTCGTGGTGCGACAGGGTGTGGGTCCCATTCGAGGAATTGGATTATGAAATATTTTTTTTTTGGTACAAATAAATAATTGAGTTATTAAATAAATTATTAGGAATTAGTGAGAGTAGCCCACAAGTGTGTAAAATATTTTAAATTGAACTATTAAACTAACTTAATCACATAGACGCGAGTAGACTTTACCCGTGACTACAGACTCATTTAAAATGTATACTAATCGTGAAAATTTATAGGTTTAGGTTTAGGTTACAGAACTGTTATGAATACGCATTTTTGTCAAACGTTTCATAAGCTTAAAGAGCATTTTAACTAATGAACGTTTTAAACGTTCTATAAGCGTTTTTTTATGAATAAGGCGGTCTGTAAGAAGTGTCCCTTTAATTATAGTCAAACGCTATCGCCACTAACTTCCCTAACACAGAATAATGAAAATCGAAGCAATTATCCCACCGAGGCAACTGTACAGATTTCACTCTATTAAGTACACGTTATAAATGAATAAGTAAAATTAACTAACTCTAACAATACCTGTAACCATAATAGTTGCAGGTTCAAGTCTTACAAAGGGACTTGTTTTATCTAAGACAGAAATAATGCTACGTTAATTTAGCATTTTTAAAAATGCAAGGCACATGAAAATAAACTTTCTCTAGCTTCTCTCTGTCCAAATTGAATATCAGAAAAGCAATAACGATTACAATGGGCCAGTCGTGGCGCAGGGGCAAAAAAAAAGTTACGATTGGCCCTAATGCAACTGTAAAATAGACTGGTTGTAGATGCGATCCCCACTCGAGATGAAATACTTATTTAAATTTATATTTCCATTTCNGTCTGTCTGTCTGTATATTCTTTATAGAAACAAAAACTACTTGACGGATTTTAACGAAACTTGATACAGTTATTCTTCATACTCCTGGGCAGGTCATAGTATACTTTTCATCACGCTACAATCAGTAGGAGCAGAGCAGTGAAAGGAAATGTTGGGAAAACGGGAGAAGTTACTTGATTTTTTAAGCTTCCGTCGCGTGTGCAGCCTTAATGGTTAAAGCTACAGCGAAACCGTGTATAACGGAAATATTCTACATAAAATTATAAAAAAAATATGCCACGACAGCATATGTCTACCTTTTATGGTTGACTCACGAAATCATATTAGAAGTCATTATAGTTGTCAATCAATTCTTAGCTTATTAAATCAATAATCATGTATTTTAAGCGGGCGAAGCCGTGGGCGGGCCGCTAGTAAGTAATAAAACAGCAAGGCAATTTTCCCTAAGCTAACTTAAATAATATTAAATAAAAAAGCGCACAAAGCTGCGCGGGCGCCGCTAGTAAATAGAATAATTGGAAATATAATGCATACAAAAGTAAAAATGTGCACTGAAGCCACGATCAGTTATAAAAATATACAATAGATATTATCGGCCAATAAAAATTCAACGCAAGGAAAGATATTCGCTTGAAATGACGAAGTCTGTGAGTCTATTTTGATTTAAATAACACTTAGTCTGTAAGAAGCTTTTAATTATAGTCAAATACTATCGCCACTAACGTCCTTAACACAGATTAATGAAAATTGAAGCAACCCACAATCCCACCGAGGCGAATGTACAGGTTTCACTCTAGTACGTACACGTTGACAAAAATGAATAAGTAAAATTAACTAACACTAACAATAGCTGTAACCATAATAGTTGCACGTTCAAATCTTACAAAGGGACTTGTTTTATCGAAGAGCGTTTTTAAATATGCAAGGTACACATGAAAATAAACTTGCTCTAGCTTCTTTCTAAAAAATTTTAAAAGGGAATTTATAACTTTTCCAAAGTTTCCAGTGAATGTGGGTCGAATCTGAAATAATTTAAGCAACGAAAAATGATCTTCATATTAATTCATAGATATATTTTTTGGTTTGAGAATCAAATTGTTTATCAGAAAAGCAATAACGATTACGATAGGCCAATCGTGACGCAAAGTGAGACTGTAAAATCGACTGGTTGTGGGTTTGATCCCCACTCGAGGAGATGAAATATTTATTGCTATATAAATATGCTCTGGTGTCGAACAAAGCTCAATGATTCCAGAATTCGGCAGAAAGTGAGGAACGGAGTGTCTTAACACTAGGTTCCCTCTGCCTACCCTGCTGTGTGCGGGATACACCGTGAAGCTGATTTTAATAACGATTACAAATGATAACTATATGGTAAAGTACTATATAATTATAGAATATCTATCATTTGTAATATTTATAATAAAAATAAAAGTTATTTATTGCCGTACCCGCGCCAATCTGGTCGCTGTAAAGTATAACCTTTACAATATGGTGCCAAGAAAGAAAAAGTCTATATAGCCTTTTAAACATCTCAAGAGCCATAACATTCAACTATATTACTATACAACTCCATTTCTCGCTACCGACTGCGTTCGTCGTTTCGTTTAATGATGCAGTAATGCGTTTGCACTGTTAACATATAGTAAGTTACCAGTTAAACCTTACATTAGATTAATGATTCATATTAGGTAATTATGGATGAGAATTGAGACCAGTCGTGGCGCAGGGGTACAAAGAGTGACTGTAAAAGCGACTGGTTGTGGGTTCGATCCCCTCTCGAGGAAATGGAATATTTATTTAAATTTATATTTCCGTTTCTTCATTCTGGTGTCTAGGCAAAGCGTGGCGTAGAGTTCCACCCCTCAACACACAATGCACAGAATTAAGGGCAAAGTGGGGAACGAAGTGTCTTAACACTAGGTACCCTCTGCCTACCCTTCTGTCTGCAGGATATAGCGTGAAGCTGAAAAAAAAAACAAAAAATGGATGAGAATTAATCCTAATTCTCATCCATTTATTGTTTCTATTTCTATACATCCGTATAGAAGAAAGAAGTCTTGGTATGTACTTAAGTTTCAGAATATATATATTTTGTGGTTAACTTGAAGAAGAGATACCGTTTCATCCTTCATCACAGCAGTTGTGACTTCCATGTCCAAAAAGCAGTAATTGCAATTTATAAATAATAGGTAAAATATACAAATATTTTTCAAAACAATAGCAATTTATTGTTGGTTTAATTTAATATTGTCAGACGAACTATCAGTGAAGTCGATTAGATATCCTATAGAATTAGCCATAAAAAAGACTTAATGTAAATTTTAATTAAATCTATTAGTTAAGAAATAAGTTAAATAAAATAATTGATATACTATTTTTTTATTAATATTATTGTAATAAGTAATATTTATAAAAACTTCTGAAGTATTAATTCCCTAAGGGATTCTTGGAAAAGAAAGGATGGTTCATATTTACAAAAACAAAAACTATATCATTCAGATTTTAAGAAGAGATCAAATTCGATACAATTTATGATTCGAATACAAATACAATCTAAAATTGTACCCTTCATAAAGGATTCAGTCCGTGTATTCGCGCATTACGACCTCTTTAGATTTATGGCAACCCGCTGTCCGCCATATTGTTCCGAATTTAAAAATAATATATGTTTTTTCCCGCTCAATCTGTTGTTTTGTAACAAAAGGTAATTCAATAAATCATCTATCTACCTACAACTATTTATAATATTTTTTTTTTCAAAACATTAAATTAATCTATAATAAAAAAGTAAAATTGCAACAGATATTCGTATCAATAAAAAATATAATATCTGTAACGATTCTGTTTTTAACTATTCAACCTTCTATCAACTATCCCATATATGTATAGTTGATCGAAGTATTCAACTCTCAGCTAACTAAAAATATTGGCGAACTATTTTATTTATTATTGACGTCTTTTTGGTCGGTCTGATCGGTACTAAAAACTTGTATTGACTCTAAGACTGAACGAAATCATAATAAACATATAAGATCAAAGCTTTCATAATAAAAGCCAACTTCAGCTTCACACTGTATCCCGCACACAGCACTGTAAGTTAAGACACTGCGTTCCCCATTTTCTGCCGAATTCTGGAGGCATTGCGTGTTGAGTGGCAGAACTCAACGCTGCGCTTTGCCTCGACACCAGAGCGAAGAAATGGAAATATAAAAGCCAACTTAGTGATTATAAAAGTAATTTGCTATATGAAGCACTTAGGTTATAGCCTAATCATTTGTTAAATAAGAAGCTTTACTGAAATATATTAATAATAAAATGAAAAAAAAATGTTGTGAAAACAATAAAAAATAATAATATTATTAATAATAACCATACATATTATTTTATAAATATTAAAATTTATTTCATAAGAATCGACAATTCCTAGCTCAGAAGCTGGCGCTGAACGTAAGATTAAACCATGTGAAAATTTTCCTCTCCGCTCGCCGACGTGGGAGCAGTATAAGAATCAGAATATATGCAATATTCATTCAATTAGGTACCACGAGCCAGCAAATAACCAGCGGTGAACAGCGTAAAAATTAAAATCCTAAATGTATCCTTCAAAAAGAATAAATTTTAAGGATGGCGGAAAATTAAAACGGTACCCGCGGCGCTGGCGTCTGAAAGATAATGGGGGCTACTGGGATTGATATTAAACATTGTCACAAACAAATACAATATAGAGACCGGTCGTAGCAATTATTTCTCCTTTACAATGTTCCATTTTATTACTTAGTCGCGGTACGGTAATGAGGAGAATGAGATAAGCTGAGAGTTGCATAGCTATTGTTTCGAATAAATAAAATGTGTCAATACTGATCTGTATGTATTATAATTAAGCTGAAATGTCCCGGGGAAAAGTCCTAATCAGAATATGCAATTTCATGCCTCGTAAGAAATAAGATATTAAAGATTAAGGAGGCCGACGTGGCGCAGGAACACAAGAGTGCGACAAACGTAGGTTGTGGATTTGATTCCCATTTGGAAAAATGAAATATTTAATGTTTTCATTTCCTTGCTCTGGTAACGAGACAAAGTACGGTGTTGAGTTCCGGCATTTAAAAAGCAATGCCTCAAGAATCCAGACGAAAGTAGGGAAAAGAGTGACTTCACGGAGTACTAAGTATCTTGACACTAGGTTCCCATGTTCTGCTTTGTTCAGGATATAAAAATATTACAAGACCAGGTTTCTTTTGGTCTCATGATATTCAATTCTTAAATATGCATAAGAGAGATAGGAAGAGATCTTGGTTGGCTTTCGAAAATACAGTATCAGAGATACTGGAGAACGGTGTCGTAAAAAGCATAAGGACCTCCCAGAGGGCACGTATGAATGGGTTAATGAAAGTGGACGAGACGAAAGAGCTATGTAGACCGTAGCGTTTGGCGCTCCGTTCTCTCTGACTAATCCGCTAATGGATGAATAAATGAAGCTTAGTTAAGTATACATAAAAAATTATAAAAGCAGAAGATTTTCCTTTTGCAGGACACCAACTAGATAACTTGAAACACATTCTGCTTCACGCTGTATGCCGCATACAGCAAGATAGCAGAGCGGCCCTAGTATTAAGATACTCCGTTTTTGCTGAATTCTGAACGCATTGCATGTCATATTTGAGAAATGAAAACATATTCTTTTTAAATTAATATTTCACTTCCTCAAGTGGCTATCGAACCCACAACCAGTCGCGTTTACAGTCACACATTTGGGCTACTGCTCCACGACTGGACTCAAGTACACAAGAAATACACATTCACAGTATACCTAGTAAATACTTTCAGGAGAGAGTTTCAGAATGATACATCAGTTATTGTTAGTTAATTAAAATACAATAAAATAGAGGAACTGCAGCATATTTGGAATACTAGTTTGTTTTTTGAGAATAAATTTAAAGAGAAATGGGATGGTTCAATAAAAAATACTTTAAATTATTGTAAAAGTATTAAACTTTAATAATAATAACCATCAAACAGAACAAAAAGCAGAAACATTACCAAATGCTTATAAAATTAAAAAAAATACAAAAGCTAAATTTGACTTAGGGTGCAGGTAATTTGGAATATAGTATTCCAAATATTTTTTCTTAGAAACTAATAATAGATTTCTTTTTATAACAGTTTTATAGTCTTTATGTGTCTAGGTAACATTTTTTTTAAATCAAAATATCTAAAAATTGTATCTAATTATTAAGTAATTAGCTTCTCTGAGAAACACTCGAACTTCTTCACTG
>JAAIXJ010000565.1:96015-133807 GCA_013403705.1 Heliconius hermathena
AATATTGGTCAAAGATCACTTGGATCCACAATATGTGTCGCCCCTACACATATATTGCCTTTATAAGAAATTCGATCCTAAAAGATCGTGCCATCATAGGCTTCGAATTATTATATTATATTTATAATATACTTGGTACGAGTCTTTATGTGCATCATATTTATTAGTACCGTAGTACTTAAGAGTTCGACTCGACCGCTGCCTTCCAGCATCACCACCACCTATATAGACAGAACGACGGTCGCGACACTCGGGACGACAATACACGAACTCGTCTCGATTAATATTTTATTCAAAATATATAGTTTGTATTATTCATAATTAACTATGTTATTTATGTGTATTGCCATGCATATTTTATTTTATTTATTTATTTATTTTAAACTTATACTCAAGGTACATACTGTTACACATTGATGATTTTTACTAGTCTTTAGTTTTAAAGCTTTTATGCTTTTATTATGTAAAAAGTCAGTCAGGTTTAAATTTGAGATCAAATAATCTTAATCAAATCAAAACAATTCAGAGAATCAAATTCGTTGAGCACAAGAAGATCTGAATGAAACTTCATGTAAATTGACAATTACCGGAAGATTCAAAAACAAGTTTATCACATTAACTTGTAAATGCCAGGACATCGACGTCAAAAGTTGTCAATTTAAGTTTTTTTTTTGCTGTTAAAAAAAGGAAAAAAATAAAAATTGTTTAATTTGTGAGTACCTACTATAATGCTCAAAGCTTTTTCTTTTTTCTGTTCATTTATTATTCTTAGATTATAACATTGTAAAGTTAATATTGTGAATAGTAATAAATTATTTGTTTAAAAAACTAAAAACACGCTCTTTTCAAACATTAATAAGACAAATGTAATGAACACAAACTCAATATAATTACGAATAGTCAGTCCAAGGTCCCATCGACAATTAGAAGCGCAAGTAATTTCAGATTCTTAGATTTTATTAACTAGTTACTTAGTTTGTCATACTACAAAAATAGGATATTTTATTCATTTCTTGACTATATGAATTAAATGTCATGCTGTATTTGAGACATAAATGTGGTAAAATCTTGTAAGACCATAATTTTAAATTTCGGTTGCGATTTTCCTTCATTACACATTTTTCGAGACAAGAGTCTAATCTCTTGCGAGCTCGCCCGACCTGTCTGCTGAAATTAAATTATGCCTTTCCATGAATATTATACTCGATGTCGCAATCTTTTTCCTTAACTTAACTAAACCTTGACTTTGATATATTTCGTATATTTTTAGTATATTCTCAAAACGTATTATTGTAGGAAGTCGTTCATATTTTTTGGCACTTATAATGCAAATAGCATCTAAGACAAAGTGAAAAAATAATAAGAAAAGACAGAAAAATATGTTTAATGATAATAAATTACAAATGAAAAATATTTGCCTGTTCAATTTGCATTCAAAGTTTGTGATTCCATAATAAATTATAGCAAAATTGTGAGCAATACATCTGCCATTTCTCCAATAGCCTGATAGATAAAGTTTCAGATACGCAGACAAAGTAAATAAATACGCCGAACGAAGCGATCGGGCATACATTTCAGCCCTTCCGTAAACTTTTTTACCGTTGAGCCGAGATAAATGTCCGGTTAGCGGGGGTCCAACATTGATTTATACTGGATGTCCGTCAGCGAACGAATTACCAAGCAGCGATCTAAATCACCTGACGGGGAGAAATCAATACATGCCTAATGGCTTTTTAATAAAAATAAGAAAATTCTTTGTTTTCGCATCTTGGAATTTTTCCATAAATTACAGACTATTGGTGATTTTCAATATAAATTGTTACACGTAAAATATTGTACTCAATTCTGAATGCTTTCGAAGCTTTCTTTCCTTTGTTATAATACTAAGAAAAAGAAATCAACGCAAATTTAAAAGTTAATTATTATAACAATCAGTAGCTGTAAGTAAATTCTTATGTTTAAGTAAAGTAATTGCTTACCAGTAAACATATTTATTGATCCTCATACATAATTACATTAGAATTATTAAATAGTATTTATAAAGGGAACAGATTTTCAAACGTGTAGTTCTATACAAGAATAATGGCAAGTTGTGTCGTAGAGAATTATCTCTCTCATATTAATGAGAAATCAAACCAATGTCCCTCCACAAAACTCTGACACATTCTGTCAGAATGTCCGTTATATTTGTCTGAACTTGGTGAAATATAAAGCAAGCAAAGCAAAACAAGAATTTAAAATCGAATATACATACATACGTTGCGGAACTGATGTGTGTAAGTAGGAATTTCAGTTCCTTAATAAATAGACGAATTAACATTAATTCGTCAACATTAAATACAACATAATAATATTCCGATTCAATTGACATAGTAAAAATATATATCTAAGAGATTAGAAAGATCTCTTTAAAATAAAAAGTACTTTTATATACACAATATGTGTCTTTCAGTTTCACGCTATATTCGACACAAAGCTTTTATTTAGTTTAGACAGAGGGAACCGATCCCATTAATACACTCCTCATTTTCCGACTATTTTTGGAAGTGAGTGTTGAGTTGCGAAAATCAACGCCGCGCTCTGTCTCATTATCAGAGCGAGGAAAATGAAAATATTAAACATTTAATTTCCTTGAGTGGGAATCGACCACATAACGCCACGACTGGCCTCTACACATTTTGTTACGTAGATAACTTATTTGAATGTGTTCTCAGAACTGTGACCAGCTCGAACTATGAAATAAAACATAAGAACTGGTAAAAACGTAAATTTAGCAAGCATGTACTGGATTCGAATTTCGAAATTCCTCTAAACAACCCCTAAAGGTTAAACAATAACAGGACACATAAAAAACAAGTATTTACCCCCGTTGATGTTTATTGCAGCAGCTTGAGTGTCAGAACTTTTTATACGTAAAAGTTGACGATCGTAAAACACGATCAGGTGGATTAAAAAGGGCCTGAGTTCCGCATTTGTAGGAGGGTTTAGACAAACGGGGCTTATTTGTGTTTTTGCTCTCCCAATTGCCCTGTTTACTCAAGACTTAGCTGATTTTTATGGGGAAAACTGTAAAATTTTGTTTTCAAATTATTTAACAACGACGATTTATTTCAGAAAAAAATTAAGGCTGTAATTACTTATTGAATTAAATTAAAATCAGCTTCACGCTGTATCCTGCACAAGCAGGGTAGGCAGAGGGAACCTAGTGTTAAGACACTCCATTCCCCACAATTACTTATTAAATAAATAAAATAAATCAGCTTCACGCGGTATCCCGCACAAAGCAGGGTAGGCAGAGTGTAAGACACTCCGTTCCCCACTTTCTGCCAAATTCAGGAGGCATTGCGTGTTAAGTGGCAGAACTCAACGCCGCGCTTTGCCTCGACACCAGAGCGAAGAAATGGCAATATAGACTTAAGTAAATATTTTATCTCCTCGAGTGGGGATCGAACCCAGAGCCAGTCGGTTTTACAGTCACACTTTGTGCCGCTGCGCCACGGCTGGCCTCAATTACTTATTATTAAACTTAACTAAATGGCGAAAAAGATACATGTTTAAAGCAACAATGTACAAGTTTCATCAATACCTTTTACGTCATCGGAAAGATTGAAACGTAACGTGATTCGCCTTCCTTATGCTGTAGTCTTAAAAAGTAGATACATTCTAGCTTGTGTTCATACCCTTGCAAGGTAGATAAACATAATATAGAGTCGTATAATACTGCATTTCATATAAGTATTTTTCTTTTATATTCCTCATTTACTTAGGTCGTCGTGGTACAGAGGCGCAAGCGTGCGTCTATAAACACGACAGGTTGTGGGTTCGATTTCCACTGGAGGAAAAGAAATCTAATGTTATAACATTAGGTTTCCTCTGCCTACCCTGCTATGTGCAGTATACAGCGTAAAGATAAAAAAATATAAATATTTTCATTACTTATAGTCCTCAAATATTAATGTTTCTCATACTAATAAAATAATTAATAGTAAGATTTTATGTTTACTTATAAATCAAAGTTCAAATTAAAATACAAGCTAACACTTAGCAAATATACAAAATACCCCGGCTGTAGAGTTATTTAAATTTAATTGAATTTAGATACAGTCAAAGCCTGTTTCAAGACATGTCGAGAGCACTCCACTCAGTCGTCTAGATAGAAGTGCGTCCTTTTTCCCACTGCCAAGAATAGCGCCTCGTCTCGTTGAATAGGTTTTCAACGGTGCGTAGGCTTCAACCTAACTATAAATTTACTATAAGCTACCGCTATAAATTGGAATCCATATATGTGTGAAGTATTGTTATAAATATGAAAAAAAAAACCGTATAAGAAATAGAGTTTATTCAGAAATGCAAAACTGGAAAGTAATTAAAAAGGTAAGTATATTCATTTTTTATTCATTTATAAACAAGAACTTCCATATTNCAAAGTTCACATTAAAATACAAGCTAACACTTAGCAAATATACAAAATACCCCGGCTGTATAGTTATTTTAATTTAATTGAATTTAGATACAGTCAAAGCATGTTTCAAGACATGTCGAGAGCACTCCACTCAGTCGTCTAGATAGAAGTGCGTCCTTTTTCCCACTGCCAAGAATAGCGCCTCGTCTCGTTGAATAGGTTTTCAACGGTGCGTAGGCTTCAACCTAACTAGAAATTTACTATAAGCTACCGCTATAAATTGGAATCCATATACGTGTGCAGTATTGTTATAAATATGAAAAAAAAAACGTATAAGAAATAGAGTTTACTCAGAAATGCAAAACAGGAAAGTAATTAAAAGGTAAGTATATTCATTTTTTATTCATTTATAAACAAGAACTTCCATATTTTCTTATATAACCCAGCATACATTTTCCGCTTTACCGAGTTTATAGGTCATCAAAAAACAATGTTGCTCCGACATCGCGTCACTCAAGACTCCACAACGCTGACTTGTCAGCGACTTTCATTAGAGAAACACTACATACAGAACTCTTTAATTTGACCCTAAGTAAACGTCTGATAGACCTTATTATTGGAGCAGTAAAGTCGATATTATAACGTGTCACTTTTAATCATGGAGTACAATGGCTTACAAATGTCTGAAACAGTGAGGGGAAATGTACGGTAATAGTATGAGTGTGAACTGTGAGTACGGAACCACCGTTGACTTTTTACCGATTCATATTACGATTGAATAGGAATTTCTCATTGTAGAACACTTAAATTATATGATAGAAGGTTTCTATAAAAAAGACCGAATAAGCGCGAGTCGGGCTCGCCCACCGTGGGTTCCGTAAAAATTTGAGGTCTCAAGCTTTTTCTGAAATTCAAGCTTAGCTTAGCCAGAGCCGCTAGGCCAAAATATCTTTATCGCTTTATCAATATCTATCTATCTATCTTTCATCTCATACTTCACTTGGCCTGACGGCTTTAATACCAAATTTTGCCCCTCTTTAAGTCTATTGTTTTTCAGGATTTAACCACAAATGTATAGATTTTTTTCTGAACTAGTACTGTACCTGCAGATACTAGCTGCCAAATTTCATAATTCTAGGTCAACCGGAAGTACCCTATTAATTTTCATTCCTTTATTATAAGGAAATCACGGGTCCGTAGATCTGAGTACAAGGTTTGAGTTTCAAGTCGATATCTCCAAGCGTTCTTGAGATAAAACCTTTTTTCTGACAGACAGACGGACGGACAACAAAGTGATTTTATAAGGGTTCCTTTTATTTCCTTAAAAGGTACGGAACCCTAAAAATTAAGCTAATGCTGGCAGAGGGAGCCTAGTGTTTAGGCATTGCGTGTTGAGAGGCGGAAATGAAAATATTAAATTAATTTCCTCGAGTGGGGTCGAACCCACAACCAGTCGCGTTTACGGTCACACACTTGTGCCCCTGCGCCACGTTTAGCCTTCTGTCAAGTAACAATAAGAATAAGTAAAATTAAAAACAAAACCAATTATTTAGTGCTAATAAAATTATATAGATATGTCTACATCAAAACAATATTTAAATTTCATTAAATAGATTAAAACTGAAAATATTTACTAGTTTGTTTAGGACGCAGCTTTGTTTGAAAGCTAAACAGAATTGTCGCAAAACATAAAGCTAAATACACGAGAAGTTTCACATCAGCGCAAAAAGTTTAATTTAGCTCGAGAGTTACGACGCAACGGGTGTGAGACGTTATTGGGCATTGGTGTACAGTGATATACCAGTGGAAAATGTCGATACCCATTCTTGTTTCGAGAAAAACATTGCGATTTTTTATGTTTTTTTATTTCTTACTAGTGGGCGGGCGCAGCTTCGCCCACTTATTTGCACCCTTAGGGGTGAATTCTAAAAAAACCACGAAACACGTGTTCAATAAAATATTTTTAACAGTTTGATTTTAAATTTTTATAAAAATCGGTGGCGATTTAAATACTTTTCCTTATAAACTTTCAACCCCTTATTTGGACCCTTAGGGGGTGAATTCTAAAAAACACGTGATAAATGAAATATTTTTAAGTCTGAATTTCAAATTATATAAAAACCGGTGCCGATTTAAAAAAAAATTCCATACAAACTTTCAACCCCTATTTCATCCCTTTAGGGTAAAATTTTTTCAAAATTCGTTCTTAGTGGATGTCCAGATTATGAAAATAAACATCTGTCCAAATTTCACGTTTCTACGCACAGCGGTTACGGCTGCGCGTTCGTCTTACCTCAGTCAGTCGGAACATGTCATCTCTATATATAATATTATATAATAAGACAGTAAAAATATTTTGTCTGTACATTTAGTAATTTTGACTGAAATGGATAGAGGGACACTTAAAAAGAATAATAGAAAGCAAAAATATCTCTCTCTGTCTGTCTGTCTGTCGATATATTTGTGTCCACATTTTTCTCTGAAAGTACTGAACCGATTTACTTCAAAACTTCACCAATTGCTTTGTTTTAACTCAACTTAACTACTAAAGTTTGGTTCATCAAAATCGGTTGATTAAAAAAAAGTTATCGTCATTTGAATGAACTCAAGGTATTAGTTGGCCTGCGAATGTTACATAGAAATCGCTCTGATAAGATTCCTGGTTAAAGAATGACATTCGAAACGTCTTGGTTATATGACTGTTGATAAAAATATATATTTTCGAAGCACTTTTATACAATATTTTATACAATAAAGTATACAAAATTGGATTGTTAGTGGAGATTATCTTCATAAATCATAACAGTTAAAAGTCTAAGTCGTAATTAATTCAACACAGAGATAAAGAATGATTTGATCTTCAAAGAAATATCAAGTAAATACATAGATCTTTTCATTCGTTCATTTGTTTGAAATAAATCTATATAAAATGCCCAAAAACATCCTTTCTACGTGTACACTGTAATAACTACATATTTACCAATTGTACATTTAGCTAATAATATATGTAACTAATTTAAAAACTGTACAGGAGTTAATATGCAATCATTACAGTTATTTTACAAAGAATATTATGAATCCTTATCCAAATCAATAATTTAACATTTAAGGCTGTTTCTGAAGCAGTAAATTAAATTATTCACTGACATCAGCACATTAAACAGTTTTAAAAAATATAACATAGGTAAAAAGAACGTAATGTTACAAAAATATACACGTATAATATATAATTAGCTTTATGTATATTTTATGAATATCAAATATCAACATTGGTCGTATTTTTTAGTTCAAAACAATCAAAAATTCTTGTAGAAATTACGATAATGTCGTAAAAAATTCATATTAGAATATTACAAATCATATTAGAAGTCATTATAGTTGTCAATCAATTCTGCTTATTAAATCAATAATCATGTATTTTAAGCGGGCGAAGCCGTGGGCGGGCCGCTAGTTTTATATATATAAATGAATTATTCGTTTTATAGTATTTTTAACTAGCGACAGTAAAGTTTTTTTATATCAATTTTATTGTATAAACAAATACAAATAATATTTTAAATTACATGAATCAATCCGTTTCCTGTGACTTATATTAATGAGCCGATATAAAATTATAAACTGTTTTTTCATAGAAAGTGGTTTTTATACTGCTTTCTCACATTTCACGAAAGATATCCAGGATGAAAAAGTAGGCTAAGACCTCTTGACAGTACTAAAAAAAGTCTCATATAAATTTATGCATTTAGTTTCACGCGGTGACATAAACATATTTATTTATAATATATTTTCACATACCTACCTATATTAGTAGCGGAATTGTATAAACACTTTCAAGCTTTAGGCTGTTTAGTTTTTGTCACCCTTACAATTGTCAATTCGTAGGTTATTATTATAAACTGATAATTTCGATCAAATTGCAACAGAAATTGTTTTTGGATATACCTGTTTTAAACAAAATAAAGCTGAGCAGTATACATGTAAACAATTTGATTTTGCGTAAAGATACACAAAAGAGTATTTTAAAATTTTCTTCAGTGGAATTTTATTTGAGGCCAGTCGTGGCACGATGGCACAAAGTGTGACTGTACCGTAACCGACTGGTTGTGGGTTGGATCTCCGCTCGAGGAGATGAAATATTTACTTAAATTTATATTTCCATCAAATAATATTCCACTCTTTTCAGACAAGAATGTCTTTAGCTATATTCATAGTAGGACAAACTTTGTGCAAGCTAATATAAAATAACAGTAGTAGCAGTCTTTCACAGAAACGACGACAGACTGAGCGTCTTAACTTAGGTTCCCTCTACCTACCCTGCTGTGTGCGGGATACAGCGTGAAACTGATCTATATACATAAATCATGCGCACAGTAGCAATGTGTAGAAAGAAGTGCTTGTACTGATTTACGTTTAGAGTTATTTATAAGGCAATAAAATTTGTCCGTTCCCCATGGCCTTTTCCCGCTTTCTTCATATTTCATGAGTGAGCTTACCTGGCGTCGTGTGTAATATTATCGTAAATTTGTGTTAGGCACCATGCTTGTACTTGAACAGCTGATATTGTAAAATATTGTTGTAAAACGGAATATTTTGTTGAAATGTTTTTGTAGGTATTTTAATATTAAATTCGTTATTTTTTCCGTTTAGGATAAAAAATATTACAAAGGAAAAAAAATATAATATAGATAATCTCCGCTCATTATTTCTACGGACCTTTCAGCGATCTATAGATCTAGAGAAAATTTCGTTTTGGGGGTAAACGCGCTCTACGTGACCATGGGACCATTAGAGACATCTATATTTAATAGTGGATCAGCATAAAAAGATTTTGATATTGATAATGAATATTTGCATTATATATATCACAATATAGAAGAGAGGACTTAATAATACTCCCTGTATAGTACCATCGGCACCAAACAATGATTTGACTAAGCGAGCTGCTCAAAAACGATAATCGCTCTAATTTAAAAAAACTTAGTAAAAAAAGCAGCTTTATAAATTTCCCCGCACAGCAGGGTACTGTTACGACCTAGTGCTAAGACATTTCGTTCCCCACTTTCCACCAAATTCTCAATATTTCATGACGAGTGGCTGAATTCAGCGCCGCGTCTCGTCTACCAGAGCAGCAAAATATAAATAATTATTAGAATATTATTTATATATTTTCCGAAATGGGAATCGAACCCACAATTAACACTGTTCAACTGCGCCACGTCGATCTCGTTAGCGTTACATTAACTGCGTTTGGCTCTTTATTGTATAATTAAAATAAACCCATATTAAAAAGTTACCCGTCGGCGACAGATGCCAGCAACTAATATGTAACAAAAAAAGCAGAGAGAGGAGATTGCTGATTTTCCGGTCGTGAAATAACGTCCGGTGACCGGATCTAAATCGGACCGGTACCAGGTAACTACAGGGAGAAACTTATCAGTAGGGTCCAGATCATAAGTCACTTTTTATGGGTCATCTTTCTCTAGGTACATATAAAATACATATGTGATGATGATGTGACCCGTAAACTCATTTACCTTGTCTTTTTCCATAAAAAAAAACAGTTTTATTAAATCGATTGAAACCTTATATTTTTATTGTTCCGTAAAATTGGACCCTATTACTCTACTGTTCGTCCGTTAGTCTGTCATCAGGCTGTATCTTATGAACCGGTTGAAATAATATTTTTCTGTTGCCACTATAACAACAAATACTAAAAACATAGTATAAAATAAATATTTAATTATACGTTTTTCATATATCATGGCAACACGCATGGGTAGACTCGACCGGATCATTACCACCCCCGGCATTTAAAACCGGCGTTAAGTAGTGGCTTTATGCCACTGCGTTTCGCACCACGTAATGCCGGGCTCCGGCGCACAACCCATCTTGTCGGCCGGCAACGCACCTGTAGCTCCTCTGGTGTTGCACGGGGTCGTGGGCGGCGGTAATCACTTACCATCAGGTGACCCGAACGCTCGTTTGCCTTGTCTTCTCCATAAAAAAGAAACATGATACGAAACCCTTTATGCGTGAATCCGATTCACACTAGGCCGGTTTTTGTATTTATAGATATTGTCTCAAAACTGCTACACTACGATAGTTATAATATATAAACAAGAATTTTACTAGTTGCCCTCAATTTCGTTTGATACTTCCCATGTTGCTTCCATCTACCAATCGTTATGTATGAGTACTTAATTGAAAACAATGATGCTAGTGAAGTTAGTGTATGCTACTTAAAATATATCTGTATGAGATAAAGGACTGTGGAAAGTATCTATTTATACTGATGCAAAATATTTTATAAGTACTATACAATTTTTGGGACTCTTCAGCTTCGCTGTTTTCCGCACACAGGGTAGGCAGGTTGTGTTCTTGAGTGGCATAAAACAAACAAAGTGTAATAGTAATAAAATAAATAGATCAACTTCCCGCTGTTTCCCGCACACAGCAGGGTAGGCAGAGGGAACCTAGTGTTAAGACACTCCGTTCCCCACTCAGCGGAAAGTTCCGAAAGCATTGCATGTTGAGTGGCGGAACTCAACACCAGAGCGAAGAAATTAAAATATAATTTTTTTTTTCAGCTTCAAGCTGTATCCTGCACACAGCAGCGTAGGCAGAGGGAACCTAGTGTTAAGACACTCCGTTCCCCACTTTCTGCCGAATTTTGGAGGCATTGCGTGTTGAGTGGCAGAANACCAGTCGATTTTGCAGTCACACCTCGTGCCGCTGCGCCACGACCGGCCTCATAAAATATATAAAATATAAATGTAAATAAATATTTAATTTCCTCGAGTGGGGATCGAACCCACAACCAGTCGATTTTAGTCACGCTTTGTACCTCTGGGATAGTAATAATATTATAATAAATATAATAAAATTTGTTTTCTGAACATTATAAACATTCAGCATGTAAATTCTGAAACTTTCACACAGATGGCGCTTTATGTATAATATATCAAGAGATTTACTTAAAATAGAAAAAATTATCAATATTTCTCGGTTCAGCCTAAGCTTAAATCTCTATAAATCATTGAGAAAATCTTATTTATTTCATTTCATTTACATATAAAGCCTTAATTTCCAGTTAAAAATTTTAATTGTATTTGTAAATACTATTGTCCTAGCCTATGTATGTTATTTTTACAAAATTATGATAAAGTAAATATATTTCCTTATTTACATGGGTCTAATACCAAACCTTAGGGTTAAATTTCTAAAGATTGTCTCTTCTGACATATAAAACTATTATAAGTCATTTATGAATATTTGCTAAAGATTAAAAGGACACTTATTTGCAAAAAAAATTGTGTTTGTTTGATGTATTTTGATTTGTTTCCCACTTAAGAAATTGAAACATTTAATATTTTCATATCTTCACTCTGGTAAGGAGGCAAAATGCTGAACAGAGTTTTGCCACTCAATACACAATGCCTCAAGAATTTGACAGGAAGTGGAACGGAAGCATCTTAAAATTAGGTTCAACGGTTGCAGTTAATGCAGCACCATAATCATCTGTAAATGAATTAAACAGTGAACAATTAACATTATTTTAATAAAACAGCTAATCAACTAAATAATATAATAACTACTTAATATATAATCAGCAGCTAAACTTCATCAACTAACTTAAATCTTGCATGTTGTGGTTCAGGTATGACATTATAATACTTCTTAAATATAGTTTGGTTCTCACGTCCACCGTAAATTCTTTTCACCCATGTATGTTCCCAGTTCGGATCAAACTCTTCACATGTTATTATTACTTTACCAGCTTCAATCGCAAATAATGTTCCATTCCTTCCGAAACCCACCTGAAATACATAACAAATATATTCTGTACATTGACGTAAACACAAAGAAAGTTTTCTATATATTTAACTTTGCACTTAATCCCACAAATAGCAGCAGACACAAAATTAAACATAATAACAAATAATTCTGAGTTATGCAAATGATAATAGAGATCTATTGTCATAGTTGTTAACATCGGGTTTCCAAAAATGTATAATACAAAATATATGTGATTAATCTGGTTAAAATAGTTTCATTTAAAATGTGTAATAATCGTCAGAGATCTGTCATCATAAATATATTTGCAGTTTTTTTACAATTTATTTTGGGTGAAAATGATAAATAAAAAGCAACTGTGCTATTCTTTAAGCTTACTTCTATTGCTTTCAGTTTCCTATAAGAAGCTGATTAACAACTAAATAAAACAATAATCAATTCTTCAATTCACTACAATACATTTTTTATCCTGATTTAGTGTGAATAATCATATGCAAAGATTAGGCAGAGAGAATTTAATTAACCATATTATGTTAGCCACAATAGTATAGTAAATTCTTAATTAATTATTAAAATATAATACGTTATAGCTATATTTACATTTAGTCCTGGATGGAATCTAGTAGTAAGCTGTGTAGCCAGTATGTGTCCTGCTTTAACAGAATGACCATCTTGAACCTTCCAACCTCTATGCTTTGGCTTTACTTTACAATTCGTATTTTTTGTACTGCCTCCAGTTTTCTTACTTGCATATCGGAAAAATTCTGTAATTTTACAAATAAATATATTTGAAAATATTGAGATTTATTTTCTATTACAAATAAGTCAAAAACGAATCACAACCTAATAAGATATAACCGAAAATAATTATCAATTTTATACCTTTTAAAGGTGAGCTTGCTTTACTTTCGTTTAATAAAATATTCCACACCATTTCTTTTTTTTTCGATTATTCTAATAAATTAGGATAACCTATAAATCTGTCAAACTAAAAGCTGACAATGACAATAGACGTCTTCCATAGTTTCCTTTTGTCACTTTTAAGCATAGACGATATAAATTAGAGTATTGTCTATGAATGAATGAAAAATATAAAATTGCAAATGGAAATTAATGATCACCAGAGATCAAAGCCTCTTCGACGTAAAGAGAATTTATAAAATCAATTGTAGTTATTTAAGTCTCGATTTTAGAAGAATATAAAACCTATCTCGACATAAAAAGTGTAATAACAGTTCAAGGTTTTATTATTTCAATAAATATTACCACATAAAATGGCAGTTCTCCAAAACGCACAAATTTCAATTTCCTTGTGATTACTCATTAATAGTAAATAATTTAAATAAGATGCCTTAAAAAAATTGAATATTTTACGTGGAGATTTGTTCTTAGCTAATTTCTTTTCAAAAATATTCGTAATTAAATTATATTAATTTTATTTGCTATTTTTAATGAAATAAGTACATACTTAAAGATTTTAATAATAAAACGTGCTTATAATTTATATGTACCTACACAAAAATCGATCGCAAAAAAAGTTTATAAAAATAGGGTCATTGATCGAACGAGCTTTTGTTTTAAATATTGCCACGAAAATACGTTACCTAACGTAGTGTTTATTTTGGCTTATAATAATGTTAGCATGCAGAGCTTTAATTTCCGACGGTGCAACTGCCACCACGAATGCTTTAACAATATATAAATAAGTCTTAAATTGGATTCTCCTAATTTTAGCACATGAATCGTCATTGATATCTTTATTTACTACTTATAGATTAAAAATGTTTCGGCAATCGTTAATATATACTTATATTGACATTTTGAACAAATCTGTAACCAGCAAATTTCATGTACTTTGAATGAGTTTTTCATAAAATTCCAACGTGTTTTATGTAAAAACATCATTGGTTGCGACGTCATTGCCAGTAAAATAGTAAAAGATGGCAATGACGCTGGAAGAAAAGTAGCTGAAGACAATGATTATTAGCTTTTAGAGTAGACGAATGGGTCTGATTTCAGGCTGTAGTCCTGAATCTTAGACATATTTCTAATAGTACTAGTACTCACTGATGGGTCGTGTGAAGAATTTTTAATGTTTAAACCAGCTATGACTAAAAATTTACGTAATACCTAAATTTTGTTCGTGAATTTTTCTCGGATTTTATTCTTCTGAATCTTCTTGCTATATCACTTCCATGGCATTTAGTTTCAGTGTAATGGAAACGTTATAAATAATATTACTGTTTTTAGCATATAGAACAGTACAAAAATAAGCTACTTCAACTTAAATTTTATATTTAGAGTTAATAAAATATATCTAAAATTTAACGATTTCTATTAATATTCTTTAGTTGTTTTTATTTATTTTTTTCATTATTCTTTATTTTTTACATCTCACTTTATCCCTAGCGGGGTAGTCAGAGAGAACGGAGCGCCAACAGCCCTACTCTCTGTATGTTTTACTTCTTCTTTACTTCTTCTATCTATTTACAAATGCCATGTTTTTTCGTGACCTCTGTATATATCTTTTCTCCCGAGCGAGGGTTTGGGAGTTATAAGACCCGATATTATGGTTAGGTTTATCCGCTCTTTACTCAGACGCAGCTGACTTCGATGCATGTCCATTCTTGACATCGAGCATTCCCCCAATATCGATGCTTCCCCTTTTTTGAACAGTTTATTTTAAATCTCAGTTACTATCTAGTTTTTATAGCTCTACACACTGCAGAGGTAAATTACGTTTCACTGGTCTTAAGAATTGGATTTACTTTCTTGTTAGACTTAAATATAGTTTTAATGGAAGCTTTTCTCTTAAAATGCCCTTAAAATGTTGCAATTCTGTCTGTTTCAAAAGTTGTTTTTCGTATGATAGAAGCCCCGGTTGTCTTTCTACTGAGGGTCTTCTGATAACGCTGGAGGGGAGTAGGCATCTTGCTCTGATGAAAGGCATTCTTCACCCATCAAAGCTCGTCCCCTAGGTGTACAGCGTCGCAGAATTGGTAGGCTCTTTGAAATAAAAATTTGCCAATGGTAGATAAACGTGGGTAAGATTCACTATTGAAGTATGTGAGTATGGTTTCTTTGTTAGCTAACTTAAGATCTTTCAGCCCACAAACAAAATGGTAAGAGTCCATGGCATGTTGAGTTTATACCTCGGCGTACCGATTTGGCTAACTATTGAAGATACAGTCAGTTTAGTCTTATTGTGTATTTTCGACAACCTATACAATTTAGGATATTTTACATAACTAGTTACGAGGGATTTAATGTTACATATCTTACGTTTCTTTCATTCTTCTTTTGCAACACCTACATTTCGCTGCCGTATATCAGCGTCGTTCGTCAGCATTGCACAGTGTTCCTAAACGTGCAACTATTCTGTTATTTCACGGTCTCACCAATGCATCTAAGGCACCGCTAATTCTGTTACCGGCAACAATACGCCTGTGCGTCTTTTCTTCATTTCTTTCAAATGCAAGAATAGGCTCTGGTCCTTCTTTACTTGGGAAGGAAATTTTCCCTCGCATATCACTTTGTGTCATTGCATGCTGCCAAGTTGACATGGCGCAACCATATTCAATACGTGAGACGTGCCTTTTCCTTCTCGCTCACAGGCTGAGTGATCTCTATAAACAGACTTTATAACAAGGGAAGCGATTAAACTATTGTACCGAGGTAATCTCCCAAAATATCTTATACTCCTGTCAAACATTTAAAAAAAATTCTTGGTTTAGGACCTCCTGCGACCTGCTCACTGCTGTGAAATGTGTGGCAAATTAATAAACAACCTTAGGAATTACTAAAATCACTCCTTAACATTTTATTTCTTTCTTTCTCAGAACTTTCACGCTTCATCTTTATCAGTACTTTCGTTTGGTGCCTTTGTAGCATATCCTTTTTCTTTTTTAAAAAGATTTATCTGAGGCCCATAAGGCCTCGTTAGGATCATAAATCCTAACGAGCTTTTTTTCTCTACAGTGTCTTTCACTTTATCATCACATTTATCGTGCTTTTTACTCAAACCTCGTTATTATTACTACATATTTTTGTCGCTGCTTTTCTTATATAATTTCCGTTTTCTGTTTCAAAGATGTCTAATATTTTGGAAGTACTTATTCCTCTTTGATCGATGGATCTTAAAACTTCCAGCTTCTTATGCGATAATTCGACTCCAAGTTTGGACGTCTCGTACCTCAAAATGAAACAGACTCCTTATTATAGCAACGATTACATATTGGTCTGTTCCCAAGATAGCATCCTAAGCACTCGTGTGTCCACAACTTAACCTTAAATATACTGATCCGCTAGGAATAAGTCAATCATACTTTTCACGGTAAGAATATAATAGAACGTACATATGGATTAATGATGAAGGAATATCAAAAAAGATTAATGAAGAAAAAGTGAGCGGTAATAAAGATAGGAGGAGACCTCGGTTGACCTTCGAAAATACAGCATCAAAGATAATGAAGGAGAAAACTCACGTAAAAAGCATGAGGACGCCCCAGATGGCATGTATGAAAATTTGATGATAGTGGACGAGGTGAAAGAGGTATATAGAGACCCTAGCGTTTAGGATTCCATTCTTTCTGACTTTCCCACTAGTAATACAGCGTGAAGCTAAATAAGTAAGTATTTAATTTCAATTCTGTTGTAAAGAATCATTGTTGGTACCACAGCATAATTTTTCTCCAGCTGCTTATTATTATTCTACACTAATCGTCATTGTCCGTATTAACACATTTTTTAAAAATTCCATTTATAAAATAAATAGGGGTTGTTCATAGGTGCCACTTCAATAAACGTGCATTATAATGTCCAAGCTTAAATCTTACAGTAAAATTACGGCTTTACACGCTGGTTTTAAAAAAGACATAATTTTTGGTTAAAAATAACAATTTCAAGAGAACTGCCATGATGGACTTGTGTAGGTATCTGTAGTACCTCAAGTACGTGCACGAGTCCATAAATATCTTACTTCATTAAGAATTTTAGATGAATTATATTCCAAATATTAAATTTGCATTATTTTGTTATTTGTTATTTGCTAGCCTTCGACGTGTTATGATTATATAAAAAACCTGATTTCTTGAGAAGGAAACTGCCAAGGTCATACACAATTATATCATCTTTTTTTTTATTTATTAGTTCAATACCACTACAGACATTTGGTCCAAACGCTTTATATAATACATACAATTAATACCTATTATCTCTTCTCTATCTCTATCTCTATATATAATAAAAGGATAGTATATAATAAAAGGATAGAAAAGTCAATGCTGTACATGAAAGATATAAAATAAATAAAAATCAGGTCGGTTTATATGTCGATTATAGAACCTAAAAAACCACTCAGCAGAATTCTTGTCTGTCTGTCTGTCCGTCTGTCTGTCTGTCTGTCGGATTGCTTGTTCGTCAATCACGCAAAAACTACTTGACAGAAATTGATGATTTTTTGCATGGTATTAGCCTAGGGTTCCAAGGTACATTATTTTGGGTTTCATTCCGAATTTCATTTTAAGTTTCAAAGTTTTATTTAAAAAAAATAAAAACTGAAAAATGTAAATTACTTAAAATACCGATAACTACTGTATAAAATTAAATTATTTTTAGCATGATAATAGTTCAAAGCCTAATGCAACTTATAGAATAATTTTTATCATAGAGTACAAAGAAATTTTACCAGAAAAAATAACATAATTATATTTTTTAATATAAATAATCGACTTCTTCAATTTCAATCAGATTTCATACTCTGAACTTAACCAAACTTTCACCAAACTACTCTTTATGTGTCCCCTTTCTAATAAAAAAAGAATCATTAAAATCGGTTGAGTTGATATTGAGTTATTCGTCCATTTGTCGCGCACATTCATAATGTAAATTTGAGATTAATATGATTTTCTCATAGATACCATTGTCGGAAATGAACTAAATTAAAATAGAACTACACGGGACGCACCAGCTTCCAAATAAAAAAAGACTATCATCAAAATCGGTTCATACACTCAAAAGTTCTGAGGTAACAAGGATAAAAAATACAGTCGAATTGATGACCTCCACTTTTAAGAAGTCGGTTAATAGAAATTTGACATAATTAAATTACGATTATTGTATTTAACCACAATTTAAAAGAAGAAAGTAAATTGAAGCCGTTCGTGGCACAGGGGCACAAAGTGTAAACTGGTTGTGGGTTCTATTCTCACTTGAAGAAATTAAATATTTATTTAAATTTATATTTCCATTTCATCGCTCTGGTGTCGAGGCAAAGTGCGGCGTTGAGTTTCACTACTCAGCACGCAATGCCTACAGAATTCCGCGAAAAGTCTTAACACTAGATTCCCTCTGCGTACCCTGCTGTGTGCGGGATACAGCGTGAAGCTGAAAAAAGAAAAAAAGTCAAAAGTCAGTTTTACCCTGACACCCCCTTGGCTCCCAGGCCAACCCCCAATGACGCAGTCATAGTAATGGCTGCCGCTGGATACCACAGATAGAGGGCAATACGCCCTGGAACTGTTGCCCGACAAGAAGTGTCGGAAGAAAGAATACCCCACGTGTTTTACGTGCGCAGTGCGTTTTACTTATAATCTCTAATTATGTCGTCTAAAAGAACGAAAAATGAGTCATTTACGGCCAGTTATAACAAGAAAAGAAAAACACTGTCTTTGGAGTGTAAACTAAATATAATTAAAGATTGAAGTAAAAATGAAAATTTGTGAATTGGAAAAGAAGAAAAATTTAACTCGGCAGGCAACATTGTTAGAATATATGAAGCCTTCGACATCAAAATAACTCCGGTTTAGGTTACTTTATTCATAACAATGTAATTTTTTTTATTATCCTACACTTTATTAAACATTTTTCTTCTAAATTATGTTTTTTTTTAACTCTGGTCCTGATTAAAGAAACTTTATATGCAAAGTTGAACTCCGACTTACGCGAATTCGACTTACACGGNAGCAGGACGGACGCGGAATCTACGATAGAAGTGTTAAGATCCACATTTTCACGATTTGGGTTACCTACTCAGCTTGTAACGGATAACGGTCCGCCTTTTTTGTCTATTGAATTTAAAAAATATTGTGAACAAAATTGTATTCGACATATAACTTCAGCACCGTACAGACCACAAGGTAATGGAGCAGCGGAGAACGCGGTTAAAATAATTAAAAAAGTAATAAAGAGGGCGATTCACGAAGGCAAAAATATATCGAAAGCGTTATCGACTTTTTTGTTTCAATATCGTAACGTGGAGCACGCGACGACGGGTGTCGCTCCCGCGGTTGCATTGTTAGGACGTCGATTACGCGGGCGCCTGGACGCCATTAGGCCCGACGTGGCGAGTGTAGTGCGCGCCGCTCAGCGCCGACAGGTGCGGAACAAGGGTGGCTCGGACCGGGACATGGAGGTAGGCGAGCCAGTTCTCGTTCGTGGATATTCTGATAAGACACCTAAATGGGTAGAAGGGAATATTACGCATAAAACGGGTCCGGTATCATATAAAGTAAGAGTGAGTAACGATTTACAATGGCGGAGACACCGATGAGTTAGGATTTTATTGTAAGTATCGATAAGTTGTGTTTTTATTTCAAACATTCAATTGAAGATTCTTATGGGAGGTACGAAAATGCGACCTAAAGTTTTAATAACTTTCTCATAAAAAATCTTCATTGCGCTGCAAACATACATAATAGGTATATCAAAACACAAACATAATTCAGTGTGTTAAGTAAATAATTCTGTGGTATAAGCGGGCGAAGCCGCGAGTGGGTCGCTAGTAAGAAAATAATATTTCTCTCTTCACATTATTTTTCATAAAATATACTTAGAACTAAGGTGATAAGCGAATTTTTATATAATTTCACACATTACAATGACAAAAAAATACTTAATTACACTATTATCTTAGGTAGACATTTATATAATTTATATATCTAAATTTGAAATTATTATAAGTGCACATTAAATTACTATAATAAATGATCCTATATTATTTTTATTAATATAAGGTTTGGGTGTGATTATGGTGGAAAAGGTGATCGCTGCGTTCCTATCTTTCGAAAACATCTATAAATTATGTTCCACAATGCGTTTTGTCGTTGCCCCCGTCGCAGTCTGCATTAACATTTTGACGTAATACGTAATTTTTGCCTTCGCTATAGTAAGTGCAGCTATCGGGTGTGCCGAGATATTGCTACGACGTCGTGCGTAAAGCTATCATGTAGCTGCAATTTACCACTACGGCGGTCGCGCTTGTCAGACCCTGAGGCTCGTGAATTGTCAGTACCTTCGAGCCTGTTTCTCCTCCTATTCCTTGGCCGAACAGTGTGTTTAAGATCACTCGACACTAGCTAAGTCAAAGAGCAGGTTGCGACCGGTTCGGAAGTGGTGACTCCACGAGACTAAGATTAGAGAAAAATGTTATCTATCCTCCGCCTCTGATGTTCGCCTTGATTAGCCGGCAGACTGGAGCGCAAGAGCTACATATATGTTATAAAGGGTAGAAGTGCTAATCTGTTTAATAGCGAAAACTCGCTTACGTGATGGTGAAACTGGTGCGCACCTCTCAACATCCTTAGCCGACCACACTAATGTTGCTCCCGATTTGTGACAATCCATCTAGTGGGAGGTGAGGCACCCTCCGTTAATTATCAATTTGAAAAGACAGAAGTCCGTAAGTCTCATCCCATAGCCCAGTAGTTAGTCCTTCCAAGCTCTATTCTATAATTATAATTTTCATCAGTATCTACGCACTATTCGATGACCACTCCTGGGTTATTACCTGAAGTTAATCAGAAATGGATCCCGGCTGATGAAAGTAAAGGCGCCATCCGCCGTCAAAATAAAACATTTTTATAGTCTGCAGGGGCCTGTACGTTTTGAACCTGTGTCCCCACGTAAGCTTTTCAAAATATAGGGTTCTCTTGGAACAGAGAAACTTGAGGTGACATGTTAATTGATTTATTAAGATTAAAATTTTGTTGTATTTATTATACACTATGCGTTAAACCACATTCTTATATTTATTTTGTTAATATTGTTTTAGGTACCTGAGTATTGTACATTATTTAAATTTCGTACAATATTTCATTATTAAAAACGAAAATAATGTACTACTAAAACAAAAAATTACAATAATAGGTATTAAAAGACAACAACCATAAAGTGATTGTATTTGAGCATAAAATTGTTCCTACTTACATTCATCCTTATCATTGTAGTTTGTTTTAAAGAAAAGATTATAATTTATAATTTTTTTCTCCTCTTAAATTCTCTTTTTTTTCTGGGAGCTAATGAAGGTAAATATCGACTTAATAAATATAAATATTACTCCAAGCTAAATTTAAAAGCGCAACCATCGTGTTAAGCAACTTTCCTGTAACTGCGCCACGATGAATTGTTTTGTTAAATAAATGACACTAAAGTAGTTAAATTGAAGTTAATTAGGATTTTAATGCATTAATATTTTTTATACAAGTTATCATATTTGTTAATTTCTAGCAATTGCAATTGTCATATTATTATTATAATATATTATACTATAATATATATATCCTATTTTTAGGGTACCGTACCTCAAAAGAAAAAAAAAAGAAGTAACAGATCATTTTTCTCAAGAGCGGTCTTTGGACCACAGAAAAAATTAAGTTTCTAATACAAATGTCAATATGTCGTTTTCGCGTCGCCGCATAATCAAAACCTATAGGGTACTTACTACCCATGGACCTACAATTACGAAATTTGACACATTGGCACATTTGGTAGATATGAATGTATTCACCCGCAAAATTAAATTTCTCAAATTATATAAGTCACGTTCTCGTTGCCCTACTATCATGGTACAGAACCCACTGATTGCGAGACCGACTCCCACTTGACCGGTTTATTTTAAAAGTCTTCACAGATTACGAATATACGTAACCAAATTTATAAAGAGTTTTGTATGTATAACGAATAGTCACATGTATCCGTCATTGCGGGTTGGACGTAACCTTTTAACATTTGATTACATATCGTTCTGAGTATACGATATAAATTTACTTATAATGATTATATTAATAAGCATTTTACTACTGTGAACCACTTAAGCCAGAACATTAAATCCAGTACTCTCTTGTCACTCTCCTCACAACCTTTACCTTCTTTTACTCCATTTAATTTCCATTCAGTTACTGTCATTGATATTAGACGGCATATTCTTGCCATAAAGTCGGACGCAATTGGCGCTGNATTTATTTATTTATCATTATTTATTTATTTATTTTTATGATATAATAAATAACAAAAATATATTTATGCTAAGTTATCCGCCAACAATGTTCTCTTAATATTAGTTTCCATAAATAAAAGGTTGCCTGTAAGAGATCACTTATAGTGATAAGGCCGCCTTTGCACTGTGCTAAAAATACTAATTTTTATTGAATTTATATGTTATTTCTGTGCAATAAAGTGTTTTTGATTGATTGATTATATTACTTATTTTATCGTTGCTTATTCTTAGTATTTTAACCTCATGGATTTATTTTTTGAGAGATCGCAAAAGTTTTAATCTTCCTGGTCCGAAACCTCTACCTATACTGGGCAATGCTTACTCTTTCATTGGCAAGCCAGCAGGTGAGCTTATTATTAATTATATATGTAATTATGTCAGTTTTTATTACTGTTCACAAATTAAATTTGAGATCCATATAATGTGCTTCAATAGCAAATCCTAACGGAACTTTATAAACATAGGTACCGTAGAGCGTGGTATCAAATCAATTTCAAATAAGCAAAATATTTTAATCAGATACAACCACAAGAGTATTAGATATTCAACATATAATGCAATTCAATATTATAATACAACGATACGCATAGTAGTTAAAAAAAATACTTACATTACAATTTAAATTATAATGCAAGTTGCTATGTTTACTGAGGCCAGTCGCGGCGCTGGGGCACCAAGTGTGACTGTACGAATTGCATTAAAGAAAACTGAATGATGTTGACACAAATAAACATTGTTATCTTAATAATATTTATTTAATTATAATATAATATTAAATTGCGAAGCTATTTCATTGTACTTATTATTACTACTGTACAAATAGTACTGTCTGAAGTATTTAATCGAGATAAAATACCCATTATATTAGTAAGTGCATACTTTAGAAAGATCTATACGTGGGCGTACTAATGGGATGATACCGGGTAGCCCGTGTCCATCCCAGAATAGCCTGGTGTCCACCGGAGATTCTTACCAACAAAAAGTTAAGGCTGAAAAGTCACTAAAAAAACTAAAAAAAAAAATCTTATAATATAAAAAAGATCAGTTTCCAACTAAAGTCAAGGCACCCCTGAAAAATATCTTTCGATACGACGACATTTGTATCAATGTGTAATTTATTTTAATCTTAAATCAAGTTCTTTAATATAAAGAAAAAAATCAGTCAACTGCGAGTTGACCCTTCCCATCGAGGGTTCTGTACTAACTTCAGGCTTGTAGGTCAAAGAGAAGTAGAAATAATAAAAGTTGAAAATTATAAGCTTGTAATCAATGCTTTCTATGTTTGCAAACTTATGATTTATACCTACAATATTTCACTTTTCAAATTTTGACGTTATAACTGCAGGCTGAGCCGAGCTTGTAAGAAAGAGCGCAGAACAAACGACAGAGTTCGGCTTGTCACGTATCTATCCATTCATTGTTACTTGTAATTAGATAGCTCATTGTTACTTGTAATCAATGTGCATAATTTATGTAAAAAAATATGTAAAGCATCTCGTCATGTCGTGGTGCAGCTGCACTACCTCGCATCTGTAAACGCGTCAGGTAATGGGTTCGATACTCGAGGAAATAAAATACGTTATAATACGAAATAAAATGCGTTGAGTTTCGTTACTCAACACGTAATGCCTCCAGCATTCGGCGGAAAGTGGGAAACGGAAGTATCTTAATGGGAATGAACATATCTTAGCATTAGACTCCCAGGTAGCCTCTGGTATGTACAACCCTGGTATGTGCGGGATACAGCATGAAGCTACAAAAAATATTTGAATTATAGAGTATAAATTGTAATTTAACAAAAAAATATATAATTTTAATTAATTTCTCCTTTGTATTACACAAAATAATAATAATTCAGTGATAATAATTCAATCCAATTCATAACAGTATGCAATTTTTCATCAATGTTTTCTTATGACGTTATCACGTAAAATTATCGTCCACAAACCGACTCAAAAACACAGGTAATCAGTATTTTTTTTCCTTTATTTGTATTGTAAGTTCTTACTCCGTGCTAAGTTAAATAACTGTAGGTCCGTGGTCCATGTCCATACAAAATGCAGCAAAAGGGAAGCATAAATGCATATATCTTTTGATTGCATTGACTTAGTAACTTGTTTTTGTTGCTTAAAATACTCATTCTGCACAGATGTCCTCGCATACCTCCAAAAACTCATAGATTTCTCGTCAATCTATGTCTCATGCCTTCCTGTAGATTATTCAGAGAGACTACCTTTTCTAACTGTAACGAAATATATTCAAATATAGTTTATGAATTACATTTGAAGTCATGGTGATACCATCTGCTAACCAAAGAAGAACAAAAGACTTTTGACTGTGCCAGTTGAGAACAAATCACTTCGCTAATATCACACACCTAATGATTGTAATATGTATAATGTTAGATGACTTAGCCTGCAATACAAGTTGCGAGCTGTTGGGGTATGGCAACCCCACGTGACTAAAATCTTCATAGGGAGAATGTAATGTAACCTTCGCCTCTGTATGCTAGAAAGGCTAAAAGTGCTCAATCTGCTTAATAGCGGGAAAAATTGCTCATAAGCTTCTCGTGATAGTGAAACCGGCGCACATCTCTCAACCGACCACACTGATGTGAATCCTAATTTTTGAGGGTCAATCTGGTGGTAGGCGAGTCACCGTCCGTCAACGATTCATTTTAGATGTTGAAACGCGGAAGTCCGTTAATCTCATTCTATAGCCCAGTAGTCAGTACTTTCAGATTCCATTATTCGGTGACCACCTCTGGGCTATTAACTGTAGCTAATCAGAGATGGATTCCGGCTGACGCATCAAAGTGACATCAATGACAAATTATTAAATGACTTGTTATTTGATTTATAAAAATGATAATTTAGTTGTATTTATTATACACTATAGGTAGAGTCATATACATATTTCTTAATATTTCTTTAACGTAAAAATATTTACTTCGGGGCAAAAACTATCATTTGTAGCTAAAATAATGTACTCGCATGGAAATTCATATGTTATTTATTTTGTTTATATTGTTTTAGCCTTCGTATCGTACATTTAAATATCCAACAATATTTTTAATATGAAAAAGAGAATAATGTACTACAAAAACTCAAAATTACAATAAAAAATGAACACTATAAAGTAATTGTAAAGTAAATTTCAATATATGTATGTATGTGTATAGTATATAAACGTTAAACATATTTTATGTAAGTTTATTATATATTATTGATTTATATTATTATATATTATATATTTAATCTCATTAAATAAAATTTGCACTGAGACGTTGCTCTCCTTTCCCTCATTACAACTTATCCCTATTGTTTCAAAGGTCGTCTGGTAGAGATTGCTTAAAGCAATTAGACCGCCTTTGCATACGTGTTTTTTTTTATTTATTTGTTGTTAATCTAATATATTTCTTTGTTTTAGGTGTGCAATAAAGTTTATTTTATCTATCTAATTGTATTTGGTCCTTACTTACATTCATCCTTATCATTGTAACTTGTTTTAAGGGACAGATTATAATTTACTTAATTTTTCTTCTGGGAAGATCTATAGGAATTAAGATTACATTTTTTACTTCTCGCTTGTCACGTGCCAGATCGCGTAATCCAAATTTGCATTTTTTTAAAAATAAAATGACCCAAATTAAAACAACTATAATAATAACTTAATAAATATAAATATTTTTACGGGCTAAATTTAAAAACGCAATCATCGTGTTGAGCAGCTTTGCTGTAACTGCGCCATGATGAACTGTTTTGTAATAAGACGACATTAAGATAGTTTATAGAAACAAAAATCATTACAAACTTATACTTATGGTTAATTTCATGCAAAATAAGTGCATTCACCCGCAAAATCAAATTTGTCAACTGTTATAAGTCGCGTTCTCGTTAACCTACTATCATGAAATTCCCACCGACTCCCACTTGACCGGTTTATTTGTTAACCCTGAAGGTGTTCGCAGATTATGAATACACGTAATAAAATTTATAAAGAGTTCTGAATGTAGAACGAACAGTCACATGTATCTGTCGTTGCGGATTGGACGTAGCCTTTTAACATTTGATTACATATCGGTCTGAGTACACGATATAAATTTATTCATTATGATTACACTACTTATTCTATCATTGTTTAGTCTCGCTATTTTGACTTCATGGATTTATTTTCTGAGAGATCGCAGAAGTTGTAATCTTCCTGGTCCGAAGCCTCTACCTATACTGGGCAATGGTCACTCTTTCATTGGCAAGCCAGCAGGTGAGCTTATTATTAATTATATATGAAATTGTACGAGATCCCAAATTTTTTTTTAATTACTGTTCATAAATTTAATTTAAGATCCATATAATGCCCTCCCTTCCACTGCAAAACCTAACGGAACTTTATAAATAGCATATAATATCATATCAAATCAATTTCAAGTAAGCAAAATATTTTAATCAGATACAACCACAACAGTATTACATATTCAACACGTAATGCAAATCGATATTACAATACAACGATATGCATAGTACTAAAAAAATATTTACGTAGTTTAAATTATAATTCATGTCGCTATGTTTACTTTAATCTAAATAGTCTAAGTACGAATTACACTAAAGAAAATTGAATGATGTTGACACAAATAAACATTGTTATCTTAATAATATTCATATAATTAATTAAATTGCAAAGATATTTTCTAGTACTCATTATTATTACTATATAAATAGTATTATCTGGAGTATTTAATCGAGGTAAAATATCCATTATATTAGTAAGTCCATACTTTAGAAAGATCTATACGTGGGCGTAGGAATGGGATGGAATTGGGTGGCCCATCCCAGAATAGTCTGGTGCCCAACACAGAATTTTTATCAATAAAAAATCGAGGCCTATCGTCATGTTGTGGTGCTGTGGCCTCGCGACTGTAGACACGAGGTTATGAGTTTGATACTCGAGGAAATGAAATATATCATATTTTACCCTCCCCTGCTATGTGCGGGATGTTTTCTTATGATGTTATCACGTAAAATTATCATGCGTAAACCAACTTAAAAATCAGATAATCAGTATTTTTTTTGTTTATTTATATTGTAAGTTCTTACTTCGTGCTAAGTTCTATAACTGTAGGTCCATCGGAAGTACGAAATAGAATTTGATTACGCGACGAATTTTATACAAAATGCAGCAAAAGGGAAGCATAAATGCAATTATCTTTTGATTGCATTTACTTAGTAGCTAGATTTTACTGTAGATAGATACTGAAAATACGCATTCTGCACAGATATCGTCGCGTACCTTCAAGAAATCATATACTTGTAGTCGATCTATAAATATCTCATACATAAAGTTCTCTACCTCTACTGAAATATATTCAAAAATATTCTATGCAATATTTTTAACATTTTTAAAGTGTTATTCCATACTTACGATTGCGACACTCGGGACGACAATACCTAGTCTAAATTATTATAATATTAAAAATATATAGATTGTATTATTCATAATTAATTATATTATTTATGCGTATTGCCATGCATATTTTTTAATATATCAATGCAAACAAGCTAAACAAGCGACGACAATCTTACTTGGTCATATAAAACTGCAATACCAATCTTATTATAATAACACTCTTAAATAGGTACAAAGTAATAGTTAATATCAATTTAAAATCAATATAGTCAAGTAATTTACATATGAGAATTATTATCTTTTTATATCTTTGGGAATTATCTTCAATAGAGATGGAAGATATGAGATGGATGTGGACCGGCGTATTGCTGCCGGTAACAGGGTTAACGGAGTCTTAAGTGCATTGATGAGACGGCAAAACATCAGCACAGCTGCGCGCTTGGCCGTACACAATGCAGTGTTGATACCCACGCTGTTATACGGCAGCGAAACGTGGGTATTACAGATTGAAAGAAAGATGAATGCCGTAGAGATGCGATTTCTTCGTAGGATATGCGGAGTCAACTTAACTGATCGAATCAAATCGATCGAATAAAGGGATACACAGAATGGCAGGTACTAGCGAGGACGTCACGGTGAGAATGAAGAAGAACGTGCTCAGCTGGTTTGGGCACGTCGAACGAATGAGTGATGAAAGACTGGCAAAAAAGATTTATGATGGAAAAGTGAGGGGTAAGAGAGGTAGGGAGAGACCTCGGTTGACCTTTGAAAACACAGTATCAAAGATACTGGAGAAAGGTCACGTAAAAAGCATGAGGACCCCCCGGAGGGCATGTATTAAGAGGTTCATGACAGTGAACGAAGTGAAAGAGATATGTAGAGACCGTAGGGTTTGGCGCTCCGTTCTCTCTGACTACCCCGCTAGGGATAAAGCGTGAAGTTAAGTTATCTTAAGACTAGTTGCTGCCCGTAATTTCATTTTCGTGGACGTTTTGAAAACATGCTACTTCCAATTACTATCCATTGTGCGTAAATAGAAACATTGATGCTAGTGAAGAAATGTATGCAATCATTTTCAAAACGTTGAATTAATTTTTTTACGTGACAGACGAACAAAAAATTGACAGGCAGAGAATGAAAATTTTAGAAAATATTTTATTTACACAAAAACACTTTTGGCTTCTGTCACAGAAGTCAAAAGTCAAAAGACTCCTGACAGTATTTTTTTAGTTTATATTAAATATTCTATAAAAAAAACCCTTTTTATATTTTTATTGCGTAACTACAACATTTCGGAAAGAGGACGCCATAAACGTTCGGAAAAGCAGGTTTGATGCCAGCGCGGCCGGCCTCTAACTGGTTTTGTTGAATTACGCATGAAAAAACACACTTATTGTGTAATATACATTATTGTGTGATTTAAATTTTTTATATGCCTAGCCACATAAATGTGAATATTTAAAAATAAATTGACTATTTATTATGCCTGGAATAATAAAATAATACATTTTGATCTTATAATATAAAAAAAAATATTAATTAAATTTTAATATCTTAATATCTGTATTTATTAATATGGCATTAGGAAGATCTTTGATAAAAGGTTAAAGAAAACAATTAAACAGTTTCATTTAAAATTCCCATACAGCAGTTGATAGAATTTCATCTTCAAAGATAATGAGTACTTTTTTTAAACATTTTTAAAGTGTTATTCCACACTTAGGAAAGAAAAATACTTATATAGAAAACGTATAAAAGTTTTCTATATAAGTATTTTTCTTTTCTAAGTGTGGAATAACACTTTAAAAATGTTTAAAAAATATTTAAAAAATAGTTTCTCTCTTGCCAAACGATAATTCTTAGTAATTATCTTTGGGTAGCGGAAATTTGTAAAAATCTCCCTACAGAGATGCTAACAACATAAATAAGTTGTAACAAGCGTATAAAAATTTCGACGTAGCTTGGCGAGAACGCATGGCTTAGTGGTCAGAGCGCCTGGTCGGTTTCTAGGAGGCGCGGGTTCGAGTCCCGCTGTGTTCAAACTTTTATACGTTTTCTATATAAGTATAATGAGTACTTCTAAATGTAATATAACGTGCGTGAAGCTGTCGTTCAATTGAATTTACGAAGTGTTTAATTATAATTTTGTACTTAAGAGTCACAAGCTTTGTGCCAGGCGGTTATATTTAAAATATTTCAATTTCTTCCTTACTCTCTTTCTCTCCTGAGTCCTATATAGTTCTATCAACACGAAATGTATAAAGAAATATGTAAGTACGTGAAGGTATTGTTGCAGGTACCCATGGATCTAAAGAGATACCAAGACAATCGTTAAACATACCTAAAGTACAATAAATTTATTTAGGTATGTGCACTGTACTATTAGCATATTATGCAGCACTATTAGCATATTATGTATGCTGAACTACTAGCATATTATACTGTATTAACATATTTTGCCGATCGTAGGATTCCTAGGTACCCTACCTATCATCAGGAAAATATGTCAATTTAATCATTTCAAGTGATGATGATGTACCCACGTTTATCACAAATATAGTTTTTTTAAGAAACATATTTTTGTAGAACATTCTACAAAAATATTCCTTTAAAAAAGTCCACTATGGTATAAATATATGTTTATCACTGAAGGTTAAGCTACAGTAACCATTTTTATATATTTATATATATATAAATTTTTTATATATATATAAATTTATCGGGCTATTGTTAATGTATTTTCTATAATTTGGTATCCATCCTTATCAAAATAAATATAATGGTCACCTTAAGCATTTCATCTACATTGAAATTGTACTTTACTGTACATCATTTTAATAAATACTATAGAAGATATCACTGTTTCAAAATGATGATTGATGATACCTGAATAGGCAGACGACGTCGACGGTTTTGTAATTTTTCATACATATTTGATCTACTGTAATTTTTATGTGGTTATTTGCTGTGTATTATTAATACATATTTTTCTTTGGTTCTCTTCGCTTATTCGAGTAGTAGATTAGTAAGATTTATTAACCGACTTCTGTTAGAAAAGGAGGTTATCAATTCGACTGTATTTTTATTATGTTTGTTACCTCAGAACTTTTGACTGGGTGAACCAATTTTGATGATTTTTTTTATTTGAAGACTAGTGCGTCCCGTGTGATCCCATTTTTGGTCCATTTCTGACAATAGTATCTATGAGAAAATCATATGAGTCTTAAACTTCCAAACTTGCTAGGTATGTGTGCGACAAATGGACGAATTACTCAATATCACACCAACCGATTCCGATGGTATTTTTTTTACAAGAAAGGATACACTTCAAGTATAGTTTGGTTAGGTTCTAATTATGGGATCCGGTTGACTATGGTATCTGTGAGAAAATCATATAAGTGTTAAATTTGCATTAGGTATGTACGCGACAAATGTACGAATAACTCAATACCACGTTAACCGATTTCGATGGTTTTTTTTAATTAAACTTTTCACTACACTTCAAGGATAATTTGATGAAAGTTTGGTTGGGTTCTGATTATGGGATCCGGTTGAAATTTTTTTTTTGCTATAAATATAATTATACTGTAATAGTTACAAGGGAAAACGTCAGATTCCTCATCGTTGCATTTCTCTTCAACCGACTTCAAAAAAGGGGGAGGTTCTCAATTCGTCCGAATATTTTGTATGTATAATATATTCTTGTCAATAACAAAAATGTTAGTATGCACAATAATACCTAATTAAGTTTGAAGTTTTACAAAAGACAACTACTTAGTTGAGAAGCCTCCTTTTAACGTCTACCCATCACTTAAAATCGTAAAATAAATAATTTTATAACAAAAAAAAATGACTTCAGACAACGAACTAAAAAGTAAAAAATAATTTCACATAAAGTAAAACGTACTTTGATATTGTTAAACAAAAATAATTAAACAAAAGATTTTATAATTTTAAAGTCAGTGTCAAGCTATCCAACAACAAAACAACCTTCCTACTTTTTTTACCTTTGTTTTATTTTATTAAAATTTTTAAAGAATTAATTTATTTAAATTTCTTAGAGTGGTGTAATCTTTGGCCCTGTACGGCATAGCCGGCTTCTTTTTATTTAATGTTATTTAGGTGTATTTAGGGAAGAATTTTGGTTGGTTATTTCAGTTAGGCTATCTATATTATATAGGTACTTGCAAATAAAACCAATTTGATATTGCTCATAAGAATAATCGTATTTAATATTGAAAAATGTTTAGTTATTTCTTATAGCACGAAAAATGTATAAAACCCCTACAAAATAATAAGGTAAATCCCTATTTACCCGTGAAAAACGGTTTTATACATTTCCGGATCCCGTGGAAATTTCAAGATAAAAAGTAGCTTATGTGTTGCTCCGTAAATCCATCTATTGGTCAGTGAAAGTCCCATAAAAATGAGTACTGCTCTTCTGGAAATGAGGTCGGGGTAATCGAAAAACAGGCAGATAGAAACAAATATTATATATTCTTTTTGTATTTGAGTATCATTCAAATAATCACATGCACTTGAGAAAAAAGGTTATTTTGAAATCACAAAGAGAAAATTCAATTTTTTTATATTATAAGAAACGGCCAATGCAGCGGAATTTTTTTCTCGCAATAAGCCTTATTTTGACTTGTTTATAAGAATATCTCTTATTTACATCTACAGGTGTCGTGGACCTTTATTAAAACGAATGAAATTGAATATTTTTTTAGTATAATCTACTTGCATATACTTTATTGATTCTGCAACGATGGCTTTCATTATTATTGGTCTTTCGTTATGTAAATCTAAGTAAAGAAATACAAAATGTTATATAGCACTCCTGAGGAATGTAAAAAGGCCGATATCCGCTACAGCATAATATGTCTATCTCTTAAGGATCCATTTTTATCCTTAAAAATAAAAAAAGAATGATTTTTAAACTATTTTCAATAGTACACTATTATCTAGTAGTTATATATATATATATATATATATATATGTGTGTGTGTGTGTGTGTGTGTGTGTGTGTGTGTATGTGTGTATATATATATATGTGTNTATATATATATATATATATATATATATATATATATATATTTGAATTCAAATTATACGTTTTACTTATATACAGACGAAATGTATAATTTCTTCGTGTAATGTTAGTATCTAAATTAAATATGGCCTAGATTCTGCCCAGACCTAATAGCTACATAACAGAAAAAGATTCATTCAAATCAGTTCAGTAGTTCAGAAGATGTGCGTGTACGGACAGATAAGCAGACAGAAAAGAATTCATAGATTCTTATTCTATCCTGTATAGTAGAGCCCGTCAAAGCTAAATGTATTGTTATTTAGAAAAATATATAAAAAAAAAGTATATAAAAATTATATGCGACTGTGGGTAATGAAAATCTACAGAACTTTAATATTAAATTTAAAAAATAATGTTAAACCACGGAAGTATATAAGAAAAAAATATTTAAAGCTTTGACGGTCGCCCTATAAAGTTGCCGATTTTCACATTCGATAATGTTAATAGGGACAGGCGAAAAAAATCCTATGACTTATTAATTGCATACAGTAAATATTTTAATTCCAAATAGAGTTTTTAAAATGGCGAATTTAGTGTAAAATAGCGACAAAAAAATATGAATATGCAGTGAAACACTATATAAATTGTATAAATATGAGTATAATATTTATACGATTTACATCGTTATTATTATATTTAGCTTCACACTATATCCCACATACAACAGAGGGCAAAGGGAACCTAGTGTTATTCTCTCTTCTCATTTACCGCTGAATTCTGGAGGCATAGCGGGTTAAGTAGCAGAACTCAACGCCGGACTTTTGCCTAGGCACCAGAGCATAGAAATGGAAATATTAAGTATTATATTTCCTCGAGTGTGAATTGAACCTACAACCTACATACATAGATTCTCATCTTTGATCTTCGATTCAACATTTCGTCTACAAGTACCTTATCCTTTAATACGAGAAGGAATAGTTACGTCATATATCGAGACCATAATATTCATGAATTTTTAATGTCAATGATTAAAAAAAAAAAAAAAAAAAATGTCAATGATTAGATATTCTAAAATATGCTAGTAGGGACTATATGGTAAAGTTTGATTAAATTACACGTGTCTTATTTATAAGTAAACAGGAAAAAAATACTTACATAGAAAATAATTGAAAGTAAGAAAATAATATCAATAAATTCATATTTTTTATGAATATCTATTTATTGATAGGTACCTACGTAAAATAAACGGTAAAAATAAATACCCATTTTTGAATTAGGTATTCTAATTGTATGAAGATTGATGTAAAGAAACAGAATAGGCATTGTGATATTTTTAAATATATACTTATTTAAATGATTGTCTCATTTATTTTTACACTTTTTGTAACGGAACGGGAAAATGAAATTAATGCGTTCCACCAAATGAGGATCGAACCTATCATCATAAGCGTCGAAATAGGAACGGCCGGATAGGGATGGGCTGGAACTCTTGTTGAAATTTTACTAAAAAAAAATTTAAACTAATGAGCTAAACTCCAGCACCACCCCCTCCACCCCCCCCTCCCCCTCCCCCTCCCCTGAAAAATATCTCTCGATGCGCCCATGCCTATAATCATCGCGTTAGCTGTTAGATGCCGTCCTCGATAAATGAATTTATATGTAACATTTTAAGCAAGACTAAGTAAAGTTTTTTTTTTCAGATTTTCTACCTGTTCTTAGCCGTTTCCGGAAAGAATTTGGTCACATGTATATACTGTATTTATTCCATAATCGTTACACAGTACTATCTCATCCAAAACAAATTGAGGTAAGTTACTAACTTTTGTTAATTTTTTTAATAAATTTACTTTAATTTTCGTTCAGATTTGGACCTGTATTATATTGTTTTGTTACTATATAACATTGAGCTTAATTGATTCACTTAATATGTCATTCCACATTAAACACACAATATAAGCAAAAGGAAAATTGTAAGATATTCATATAAATAAATTAAAAATAAACACGTAAATTAAATATAACAGGAAATAAATAATAAATTGTACCTAACCAACATAATTTAATAGATAATCATAAAAATAAATAAATTCTCTCAGGAGATTGTACAATTCAATAAAAAAGGGGGAAAAAAAATATGAATAATTGTTTATTTTTTCATAGCATTAGCATTTAATCTACTCTGACTTAGGTTATTGGGTTAGGGTTTTGTATATTTAAATACAGCACTTTTGTCAGCGAAAATATTTTTTTTGTTCATAATGAATCCCGCACATAGCAGAGTGAGAAAAGAAAACTTGATAACCTATTATTAAAACACTGCGTTTCCCATTAAGATACTACGGTTCTTCACTATCCGCCAAATTCTTAAGACATTGCAAATTATTTGGCGGAACTCAACGCACTTTAGTTCGTTAGCAGAGCAAAGAAATGAAATATCTCGATTCTACTATTATTTATTTTAAAAATATAAATAAGAGCACGAAGTATATTAATCACAGCGTCGCCAGACATCACAATTTTGGCGGGATGTCTCTATTTACGGGAACAATCGTAATCCCGCTTTTCACGCATTATTCTACCTACTATGAGAAACCTTTTTACATTGCTTTAAATTTATAATTAGTTACTAATAATTTCATAGAAATACAAATAAATATATTCTTAAGTAACGTATAATATATAGTAAACCAAAACAATATCTTGTAAGTATAGTGACGGTGTTCCGTCTAAAAAACATATAATCTTAATATCTGCCACCTACTACTACGCTAATAAGAAGCTTTGTTTATTTGAAACTCAAATAAATGGATAAATAATAAATTAACTCTTCATTATTTTAAATTTTTGCCCTGCTTTTTGCGAAATAATCCCGTTTTTTAACCGACACCTGTGATCTGTAAAAGAAGGAAACTATCAATCCGACTATATTTTTTTATGTTTGTTACCTCAGAACTTTTCACTGAGTGACTCTTTTTTTTATTTAAAAGCTAGTGCTTCCCGTATGATCCCATTTTTATTTTGTCCATTTCTGATAGTGGTATCCATTAGAAAATCATATAAGTCTTAAATTTGAATTAAGTATGTGCGCGGTAAATGGACGAATAACTCAATGTCCCGCCAACCGATTTCGATGATTCTTTTTTAACCGACCGAACCGAGGTTAAAATTAAAAAAGTCGGTTTTTTTTTGGAAAAAATATTTACCTAAAATGTTCAAAAATCCCGCTTTTAACCGATATAAAACCTGGCAACGCTGATAAATCAGTTGTATAGATAGTTTGTCGACCAATCAAGAACATTTTAACGAAAGCAAAATTATTAATTTCTCAACAAAATTTTCCGATATTAATATTATTTAGTTAAATATAAATATATAAATATTGTTTAGTTATTAATAGTAGAACTGCTTATTGTTACTTATTAAATACCTACTTACTAATCTAATTTATTAATGACTAGCAAACCCGGCGAACTCCGTTTCGCCACCAGATGGCTTCGTTTTTTGTAACATTTCGTTTGGGGATTAAAAGATGAAGAAAAAAAAATTGTTTTTGCTTTATGTCACAATAGTAATGAATTTATTTCGATTACAAAAATGAAGTGTAATTTAGTTGAACTTCTCTAAGTAAAAAATGAAAGTGAATCCAAAGTAAATAATGAATCGAAGCGTTATACGTGTCCGCAAATTATCCGTTTCATTGAAGTGCTCTTTGGTAAACGACATTTTTTGTTTTTTGGTCTGACGTTAATACAAATAAAGCAGATGGTTTCCCAACTCGTGAACACGCAACGTATAGCTGCCCATGTGAAAAACAATGATTTTCTAAATTTATCCCGAAAACACTAAGCGATTGGCCTTGTGACTTGTTAATTGTCATTGCGAGCGCAAGGCGAACCGGAAATTGCAAGTTTTGCGTTTGAAGTAAAACGGAAGATCAGTCGGAATCATTGGTATTCGAGGAATACATACATTTTCGCCTGCGTATTTTCCGTTAATAATGGTTGCTCCAATCAAATTCGGCATAAGTCTTTTCACCGCAAGTCGAATACCGTTGCAAAGTCGCGGTGGATTCAAATTACGCAATATTATAATAACTGAACCAACTTTGAGTTGCAAGTTATGTGGTGGAAATCCTGATAACTCCAGAGAGTTCAAAAACTCCGTTGGATAATTTACTACATCATCGGGATTTGTTATGGGATCAATCAGATTTGCAAGTCACCTAATCGTCATCGATTTTTGATTGAATGGTGAAATTCAGTGCGTGTACATCATTATTTTTTGCGGCGAGAATTGCTCGTTGACTTAACCAAGCATAATTGTGATAATTCTCACTAAACATTTTCAATAAGAGCTAATTGAGAGTCTACAAATCGGCAAAAGTCGTTGGTAAGAGTAATTAACCCAGTAGTCGCATCAACTGGGACTTTTCCATTTCCAACAGCTAACAAGTGTTTGGAAAATTGTGCAGCACTTTGATCATTTTGAAATTGAACTCTCATATTGGTGGTTAGCGATAATGTTTTTACGCTATTCCACAAAGGTGATGCCTTCAGGCAAGCATTCAATTCATCTGCAGGCGTTCCACGGGGAATTACTGGCAACGTCTGCCTGAAATCGCCTGCCAACAATATCATCAAACCGCCAAAGATGTTGTTATTTCGCCGAAGATCCTTCAGTGTGAAGTTAAGTGCTTCAAGTGATTTCTTATGTGCCATTGTGCACTCATCCCAAACAATGAGCTTGCATTGCATCAACAATTTTCCCATCGCACTGGATCGGGAAATATTGCATGTTGGAGTATCAATTGTATTTAAATTGAGTGGCAACTTAAGCGCAGAATGTGCAGTACGACCGCCATCTAGAAGAGTCATCGCAACTCCAG
>JAAIXJ010000762.1:0-46210 GCA_013403705.1 Heliconius hermathena
CGTTGTCATATCTTGAACGGAGATTGAGGGACTGAGAGTGGAAGCCCAGGAAAGTAGATCTTTGTTTGAGGTATGAAGGAGTAAAAGGCAGATACAAGATAAAATATAAAAGGATAAGTGCATGATTATTGCGTCGATGCTTGATGGTCAACCACTTAAGTTGAACACGATATTGAGTAATATGGTCAAACTTCCTCAATCCAAAAATGAACCTAATTATTACATTTTGGTTTGGTGAATTTTATATAAATTGAAGCAAAAACGATACATAAATGCTCATATGTTATGACTGCGTTGTATTAGAAGCTTAATTTCGGTGCTCCAAGGAACTTTAAACTACTGAATATCTGATACTAATTTCAGATTCATACCTCAACGCAATCTCAAGTACAATAGTCTTAACAGACGGACAGACGGCCAACAAAGTCATCCTATAAGGGTTTTGTTTTTTTCCCTTTTGTAGTATAGAACCCTAAAAATTAATTATTTTAGTTTGGTTATGTATTAAATAAATCGTAATTTAAGTGTTTTGGGAGTTAATTTGATTATCGTATTTAATAGAAAAATTCAGTTATTTCACATCTGTCTTCGGGGGACGGTGTTACTCGCGTCCACTTACCTCTGTCTTAGACCCACCCTACACTTGTCCCCTGTGTGGTGCGAAACGAGTAACACGCCGAGTCTCAGGCGGCGGTAACTAACCTGACTTCATATGTCGGCTAACAGAAGCCAGGAGGGATTAAATCCCCTCCAAAGACTGTGTGCAGTGCCTTGAGCAAGCACTGTGACTACCTTGCTCAACCCGTTTATGAATTATGGAAATGATACGAGTGATTTGTCTTGCGATCCGGCTAACCTCCGGCGCTATGAGGTACCCGGGCCTCATGGTGTATAATGTACTACCGAAGACTATGTAGATGTGAGTAACCAGGCATCTACATCAGTGAATGTTACTGGAAAGAAACACCACCACACACCAAACCACCGTATTCAGAAACCAGACTTCCTACTCCAGAAGGTACAAATGACTCACAACCACAGCTGGATGAAACTGATTCGCAAAAAGACTTCAATGCTAGGCTAAGAACATCCACCATCCTGGCAGCGGATTCCTACTACAAAAAAAACGAAAAATATGTGATGAACCACCTTCTCCTGAAGATACCTATTGCAAAAACAGTTTCTCTGGCCTTCCCATCGATCATGTCGATGACACTCCACCTAAACCAAAAGCGCTAAGTAAACCACCACCTATTATTCTATAACGAATAGAAGACCTAAATGAACTAACAAAACTATTGCATTCTATAATCCAAGCGCAGGATTTTAAATATAAAATAGTGAATAAAAATCTACTCCGTATTATGGTTGACTCGACTGAAAATTACAAAACAGTAATCGACCTTGTAAGATCAAAGAGACTGATCGGCCATACCTTCTCAAGAAAAGACACAAAGTGCACTCCTCATGAGGCTATCGTAGAAGCGATCAAAAATACTGGGAGTAAAGTAAGAGGTGAAATCATAAACTTCCACATTTTTCGTTAACATTGAACCCAGTATCAATAACAAGGCTGTGAAATCTATCGAATATATATACCATCAACGTATTAAAATTGAAGACACGCGCAAAACAACCACTATAGTTCAATGTTAACGTTGTCAATAATATGGACCAATTGTCCGTTGCAGTATGGACGTATTTTCCAAAAAAAGACAGAAGCACACCTGTAAAATGCGCTTTATGTTTCCAAGATCAACCTGCAAATTACAAAGGATGTCAGGTTTACAAGGAGATCTTGGAAAGGAAAGCAAATATAACTCGCCTAAGACCACGGACAGTTTTAATACCTAATGTGAGGCAAACACCTGCTAGTGACTTTGCTGAAGTCAATGATACTGAAGTACTCTCAACTCAATCTGCTACGAGTAAATTAAAAGATCTTTACTATACAGTAGCTAGACGGAATCGCGATCTGAAATAAAGGGTACCGAGAATACTAATAAGACTGACATAAACCATCAACAACTCACTAAAGTAGAAATACTCTTGATAAAGCAAAGTGAGAAAATTGACATACTCCTAACATATTCCTCATGTTACATCAAATAGGCTCCCTTATGGGACTATTGACTACAGTTTTCACCAAACTGGTCCCAAAATGATTGGTCTAAGGCTGGCAATTTGGAATATCAATGGACTATCTCCAAATGTCCAAAAACTTGAAACTATACTCTCCAGTAACAAACTTGCTGCAATCTTGATATCAGAGTCCCACGCAACTAAACGTAATTCGTTCTTTATCAGAGGATACCATGTGTACAGTACACCTCATTTTGATGGCGGCGCCCACGCGGGATCAGCTCTCGTTATAAAGTCGAATCTGAAGCATTTAACTTTGAACGCCTATTCCACCAATTTCCTACAAGCCACCTCGATTAGATTAGAAGACTACGCGGGACCTATTGTCCTATCTGCGGTCTATTGTCCACCGAAACACTGGATCTCTGAAGAAATATACCTTCATTTTTTTCCAGACACTTGGTCCACGCTTTATCTATGGTGGCGACTGGAACGCTAAACACATATATTGGAGCTCACGTTGTACAGTAACCAGGGCACGTGTGCTTAAGAATTGCATCGATAAAATGAAGCTGCAAACATGGTCGTTGGGCAGTCCCCTAGTACTGGCCTTCTGATCCCAAAAGGGTGCCTGATCTTTTAGTTTACTTCTTTATCGTCAAAGGCATGAGTACTCAAGTGTTGAATTTTGCCTCGACGGATCATCCGACCATACTACTGTCATTCTTAATCTAGAAGCCAATGTTATCAAGCGAGAGAAACCGGAAGCTCTATACAATTATAAAACTGACTGGGATGGTTTCCGTACCTACCTTAACGATAAAATTAATCTACGTTTCCACTCAAGTCTTGTTGTGGTGTAGATGAGGCTAGTGTGTATATTACCAACCTAATACAAACAGCTGCCTGGATAAACACGCCCAGCCTACCCAATTCTGACAAGACTTTCCCAACTCCCCTGGAAATTAGAATTAAACTTGAGGAAAAACGCAGCTTGAGAAGACAATAGCATCAGTCACATCACCCGGCTGATAAAACAAAGTTCAACCGTGCAATTAGGGAACTAAAAACACTGCTTAAAGAATGTCCACCAAACATATAAAAGGCACGATAGAGCGGATGTCACCCACTGGCCGAAACGAGTACTCTCTCTGGAAGGCATCCAGAAATATTGACAACTCGCAGATGCATTGCCCTCGTATAAAATCCGAGTCTTCCTGGGCAAGGACAGACAATGAAAAGAGCGAAGCTTTTGCATCGCATCTATCTCGCGTATTCCAATTAGACGACAACGCACAATCTGATGACAATGAATTGGACATAATTCTAAACCAGGACATCCAACTGTGTCTACCTATTCGACCAACATCACCCAGAAAAATAGCACGCATGATTCGGTCCTTGGATTCCGGGAAGGTCCCGGGCTTTGATCTAATAACATCAAAGATACTCAAGGAACTGCCAAATAAGTCCATCACATTTCTGCCTTGTCTATTTAACGCCATCTTTAGAACACAGAATTTTCCAGACCTATGGAAAATTTCACAGATCATAATGATCCATAAGCTTGGTAAGCCTGCACATGAGACTGCGTCATATCGTCCTATCAGCTTGACTCCTATTTTGTCAAAACTCTGGGAAAGAACATACTTGGTCCGGCTAAAGTCCTAATTGGATGAAAGCAACATTATACCTTCACACCAATTTGGATTTAGAAAGTCACACTCAACAATTGAACAGGTGCATCGAGTACATGATGCAATACGTGAGTGTTTCGAACGTAAACAGTATTGCTCAGCGGCCTTCTTGGATGTACAGCAAGCGTTTGTGTATGGCGGATCAGAGCCAGCGCCCTAAAATCTAACCATATCGCCTTCAGCTTAAGGAGAGGAATCTACCCCGCTTTACTTCACAATGTTTGAACACAAAAAATCTTGATGATATTGTTTATAAGATAACAAATCAAATACAGAGTAACTTTGAGTGTACAGTAAAATATATAATAAAGCATTAAGTAGAAATTTAAAAAAAAAATTGATTTTATGCAGAGTAAGAATTTTTATATATATCTAGACGAAATATTTATTTCAATTTATATTTTCATTAGTACCCATTGTCATATTGAATGTTTTGAATTCAAAGGTTAACCCTAGTTTCATATTTTGCTATTAGTTTTAAACCATTAACAAAATACAACATGAAGTTATCAAATTTGTAACAGTAATTAATATATTAATTTCAGATCCTTAAATATTGATAGACATAGACAAAAGGACATTCTTCAAATATTTTCAGCTGTGTTATGGACATTCAAGAAAATGAACACTCAATGGTCGGTTGATAGTTTATATTGTTTTAAATATGTACTGTATAAGTAAAAGTATAAGACCATATTAAATATGAAGAATACTGCTTGAAGAACATTATTATTCTTATTATATTTTTACACAGGCAATTAAGGCAATAAAGTAAGCTGTAAAGTATTCCTCCTTAAATACTGATAAAATTAACAAATATCTTTAACAAAGATTTTTCTCTTTTATACAGATAAAAATTTTGATTTAGATATAACAGTATTATAATTAGCTTTATCATGAATTTAAAGTGTAAAATTTAACATTTAAAGATTATTAAAACACTTTATGTCCTATTAAAAAACATGCTATCGTTTTAGGATGGACACTAGGCCGAGAACAACCCGAAATAGTTCGCTGTTCTCTTAGATTTTATTGAAACGTACGTAAAATAATAATTATTTTGTGAAAATCTTTCATACTTATATTGGTATTTAAAACTGAGATAGCCCGATACATGCAGGAGTATCCACTTAAGAAACACTCTAGTGACTTCTTTCTTGCTTTATAAATAAATCTTTTTATTGGTTTATTATTTTAGAAATATAAAAATAAGAAATATTCAGACATGGAGATATAGCTCGGCCTCAAAAAGGAATGCAAGGCAGAGTAAAAGCCAACCTACTTTGGGACAACATATTGGGTAAAAAGAAAAATGGAAAAAAGTAAGGCTTATATTATTTATTTTTAAAAAAGTAGTAAACATAACATATATGTATAACAGCAGTAGTCTTCATTCTCCTTCTGCAGGGCGCTAATCTCTTTTGTTGATGATGAATGACCTTCACCATTAATTCCAAGGTTATTGAATATGAAGTGTATTTGCTTAGTAAAAACACTGGATATATGCTTAAATAACCCAAAGTAACTAACATTCATATTTTTAGATTTGGGCAGATTGGAAAACTAAAACGAAAAAAAAAGGCTGCATTCCCAAAGAAAACTATAAATCGCACTGGTGGTGGTCAAAGAAGCAGCAGACTCTCACAAACTCCTACAGAACTTAGAATATGGGCATAATGGGAGTAGCTGCTGTTGTAGGTCTCTCAATTGTAGAGGAGAGAGGCTGTGATGTTAGTATATCTATAATTCCTGGCTTATAAGTATTTACTCAAATTGAAATTGATTAAATAACAATCTTAAACATTTTTAAGGCACCACCATTGTCTACACAGTGTCAGAGGCAATGTTAGATCCAGAAGGTACATTTATGTTTATTTTATAACATGCTAAGTGTACTCTGCTGTTTTATCTGAATTTTTATAAAATAGAAAGTAACTTCATGCCAAATTACATTTAATACATATATAAATCCACAGAACTTATTTATATTACATTTTTGAATATAATTATATTTTATAAACTGTAAAGTTCAAATGTATTTATAAGTAGTTATTTTAGAATTGTCTGTCAATTGTGAAGAGGTTTTACTTTAAAAAAATACTAACACTCACAATTATTAAGTTTATGTTACAACATCCTAATTGTACCCCGCTATTTGACTGTTATTTTCTTGGATAAAAAGGAGTCGTATGTGATTCTGAGACCAATGATTAATTAAAAAATTATTTATTAGTTTTTGCTTTGTAAGAGTAAAAACCATACAACTAATAACCATAATAACTATACAACAAAAAATTATAATTGCTATTTATAAAAAATAGTTGTATAGTATTAATCGATAGTCATTAGTATTTAAGTAGTTATTTTAGTAGTAACTACAATGGCACTGCTGCTGCCTGCTGTTACAGCTTCACCACTGAGAAGCGATACTCGATTTGCTGCCATTGGAACAGAAGGAAAGAAGAATAAAATAATTTGAAGAAATTAAAACGGAGCAATCTGTCACAACTCTTAAAAATATAGAGCAAGGCATAAATAATTTATCAATGAGAAGAGAATAAATACATTCTTTATTTATTCTTTTAAATTATTTAGGCCACAAATTATATTTTTAAGTATTGTGATTATTTCTGCTTTATTTTTAAATTTTATAATTTTTTGTTGATTTATTGTTCCTTTTTAATTTAAGAAATTGTTTTTAATTTACTGATTGTTATTAAATTGAATAAGATATATTTTATTTTAATTAGAGAATTTATTATTATTTACGAGGTGTGACTGCAAAACCGACTGGTTGTGGGTTCGATCCCCACTCGAGGAGATGAAATATTTACTTAAATTTATATTTCCATTTCTTCGCTCTGGTGTCGAGGTTAAGCGCGGCGTTGAGTTCTGCCACTCAACACGCAATGCCTCCAGAATTCGGCAGAAAGTGGGGAACGGAGTGTCTTAACACTAGGTTCACTCTGCCTACCCTGCTGTGTGTGGGATACAGCGTGAAGCTGATTTAATTTAATTTTTAATGTAATTTGAAAAAATGCTAAAATGAGAGAATCCAAAATCTTTAATGGTGATTTCTCGAAATTCTACTTATTTGGATTGTGCCTTTATATTACTGGGGTGCGATATATAGACCCACAGAACACATATACCCAAAGGGAAGAATGTTCACTTCATACAAAAAAATGAGTGACAAAACGATGCTGCTGCCATCTATCGTATGCCCACCAAAAACAGCAATTTGTGGGAAATTTAAAATTTGGCTTTAAATCGATTCTTATTCATAAGCCAGATGATAACTCTTTCAAAATCATTTGAAAGTATTATTACTTAATTTAAACAATAATACTTCCAATCATCATTCAGAATCATTTATGGTATAATAATAATAAAATATAAATGCAGAAATAAAACAAATAAACACATTATACTTTTTTTTATTGCTTACAAACATATTACAATAATTTACAATTATATTTATACAAATAGTATTCCTGCAATACAAGACAAACTTGCCCTTTAATGTTAGAAACAATAATTTGAATTTATATTAGATAAATAGATTGTAATCTGTAAAATAATCATAATTTATAGATTTATTAACTTATAACATTGTAGACAGTTACATTCTTGAAATTTGACCTAGACTACAAATAAAGAATGAACAAAATCATTGCTGTTTACTATTTTATTTTAATTAAATAAATATTTTAATTCAGGGTTGTGTTGTATTGTTGATTTTTTATTGATAATGATAGATATAGTAGAGATAATGTTAATGATAAAAATTATGAAGTAAGTACTATGAACTTAATAGTGTTGGTCAAATTAAATGTAACATAATTATAGTATTACTTATTTTTTAATATATCTATATTCTTTTTTTTAACAATTTGTGATATTTAGAAAATTTTGAGAACAAAGTTTGCACTTATTGCAATGGCTCTTTAATAAAAATCTACAGATATATATACAGGTTAGGCAATTAAAACAAACCATGACCATGACTCAGCAAGGTTCACTCTCATTATTTCTCATTATTAGTCTTTTTGGAAGAAATGTTCTATATATTCCCATTTGGCTAGACCGAGAAGTTTTATTTAATTATTAGTAACTAGAAACCAGCCAAACTGGCCTTGCTGGCCACACCAGCCATAGTGCAGGGCCACAAAATGTGACTGTAAAATCAACTGGTTGTAGGTGCAATTTCCACTTGAGAAAAATAAAAATTTATTTAAATTTATATTTCCATTTCTTCACTCTGGTGTTGATGCAAAGTGCAGCATGTTGAGTGGTGCTGAGTTGCACCACTCAACATGCAATGTTTCCAGATCTCGGTGAATGGTATTCTCTCTTGCCAAACGATAATTCTTAGTAATTATCTTTGGNTCGATATTATAATCGATAGTATCGATTAAAGAGATAGTATCGAAACTATCGATAGTTCTAAAGGGTACAATACTATCGGACAAATGCAATACTATCGATATTATCGATAGTATCGTACCTCCAAATCAGAAAGACATCGATACTATCGATAGTATCGATACTATTGAATATCTAGGAAACGATAGTATCGACAGTATCGATAGTATCGATACTATCGATTATTGTCAACTAGCGATTGCTTACTAATTTGCGATAGTATTGATTATTATTTTCATGTGTAGTCACTAATCATTATGATATTAGAAACATCTTAGTTGAAGTACCGAACTAATTGCTTATTCATACGCCATATTAACTATTTCTTCTTTTCACGAAAAAATCAAACAAAATAAATATAATAAAAACGAAAGAATCATACTCAATACTATCGTACATTAGCATATAATCGATAATGCAAAATAATCGATAGTATCGATACAATAGATTTTATCGATACTATTGTATCCTAGACATTTGATAGTATCGATACTATCGATTGTATTGATTATTTTCCGATTAGGAGATACGATACTATAGATAGTATCGATAGTATTGCACTTAGCCGATTGTATTGTATTCTTCTAAGCTATCGATAGAATCGATAGTATCGATAAGATCGATACTATCGATTGTTGTATCGATGGCATAGGCTTTTTTAGATTAAAATCGATAGAAGTATCGATGGCGAAACTATCGATAATTTGGCAACACTATAATGGACACGAGTGCCGTGTCCACAGAACACATATACCCAAAGAGAAGAATGTTCATACAAAAAAATGGGCGACAAAACGACACTGCTGCCATCTCTTGTGTGCCCACCAAACTTAATTAAAATATTTATTTAATTAAAATAGAATAGTAAACAGGGGGGCTAGCCAAGTGTCATTTCTAACTTTCTGTACGATATCAAAATGTATGGAGATGTAGAAAAGTCGACGATGGAATAGAAAAACCGTAGCCAAATGACACTTCCGTTCAACGTTATCGAAATTACTATTTATATTACTTTCATACTGTTTCAGATTTCATAGAAGATTTGGTTTGCCAGGAGTGGTAGGGTGAATAGATTGCACTCACATATCATTAGTGAGACCGACAGAGAATGAACACACCTATATTTTAACAGAAAAGGTTATCATTCACTAAATGTTCAAATGGTATGTATATGTCTACTAATCTATTTAATATTTTTTCTTATTTAATATTGATTATATGGCCTTTGAATTGATTTTAAATAATTTTATCTAAATTTATCCCAGGTTTGTGACAGTGATTTGCAAATTTTGAATGTGAATGCGAAGTTTGGTGGAGCTTCACATGACTCACATATATGGTCAACAAGCAGAGTTGAAGCATATCTGCGTGAGCTTCATCTAAGAAATGAACAAGTGTGGTTATTAGGTGAGTTTTACTTATTCATACAATTCATATTCCTTAATTTATATCACTACAAACACACACAAAACAAATAACTTTGCAATTTCAACAAATTTCTCAAAATAATTCTAAATAATTTGATCATAGTGTCCATAAGTAATAAATCTATGAATTTATGCATGCTTATAAACAATATTTTAAATCAATAAAATTTACAGGTGATTCAGGATATCCACAACGGCCGTGGCTCATGACCCCTATACTAAATGCAGTGGAAAATTCAAGGGTACACACATATATGCAAAGGCATATACAAGGCCGGAACTGCATTGAGCGTTGCTTTGGGCTGCTCAAAGCAAGATGGAGATGCTTGTTAAGACAGAGTACTTCATTACCATCCTCATGTTGCAGGAAATATCATAGCAGCATGTTGTGTACTTCATAACATGGCCCTAAAAGCCAGATTGCCACCACCAACCTCACTTCCTGCTGAACAAGAGGATGATGATGATGATACCCTGCATCCTTCCACCTCCACCTCCACTGCAAATATAAATGATATTGTCCAGGGCAGAGCAATGTTGACTGGCTTATTAAGCAGATTATAAAATTAACATTAGATATATTTATACAAAATCATTTTTATTTATTTTATTACACTACAATTTTTATAATTTAATTTCTTTTTTAATTTTTGTATTATAATAACTTTATTACTTATGTGTTTAGTTTATACTTTACCTACATTTTTTTAAATTTATTTGTATTTAGATTTTCAATTTCTATGTTATTTAGATTTTTTTATATTTTTGTGATAGTGCTCTAACATTGCGACCTTTATTTTTTTTTCATTTAATTTAATTTGATTTTCAATATTTTTGTATTATAATAACTTCTTTGTTCTTAATTTATTTTACCTACATTTTTAAACATATATTTGTATTTTGATTTTGAATTTGATATTTAAATAAATATATCTCTTTAAATGTATTTCCTTGATTAACCTTTGAACTATTTATTTACTAAAAAAAATTCACTAAAAGTATACCTTTCCCATTTCTTTTTTTTTTACTAGAATAACCTGTGCGTTTAAAAATAAGTTTAAAAGTAAAAAATATGTGTGTAGTTAAAATTTTACTAGTTCAAAATGTTAGAAAACAAATTTAATAAACACAAAAAGAAAGTGGACCAGGGAAAAACGTCTATAGATAATAAAACTATGAAATTTGCATAATTATTAATTTTTTTAATTTTTAAAAAACAATTTTTCTAGGTAAATAAAAATATATCTAATTCAATTAAATAACAATCAGTAAATTGTTTTTGACAACAAATTTCTTACATTAAAAAGGCATCAACAAAATCAACAAAAGTATAAAAAAAAACAATGAATCAACAAAAGTATAAAAAAAAACTTAAATTAATAAAAAAGAAAAATATATCTTTCAAATAATAAAATCTTTGATTATTGTTTTTATAAATAATAATTAATTCTTAAATTAAAATAAAATATATGATATTCAATTAAATAACAATCAGTTTTAAAACTAAAAACAACAAATGTATTAAATTAAAAAGGAACAAAAAATGATAAAATTTTAAAATAAACTAGAAATAATCACAATACTTAAAAATATAATATGAGGCCTAAATCATTTAAAAGAATAAAATATAATAATTATCACTCAGAAGAGAATAAATTTTAATAATTTATTTATTAAAATTTATTCTCTTCTCAGTGATAAATTACTTATGCCTTGCTCTATGTTTTTAAGAGATGTGATTACCTCCATTTTAAATTCTTGAAATAATTGAGTCCGAAAATGAACCTAATAACCAGGTTTTGAAGGGGTTCCAACTTGTTGAGTAGTTGCTGGGATAAATCTAGATAACATGTGTCTGCATAATCTAGGATAGGTAATAAAAGTACATGGGCTAGATTTATTTTGGTTTTTATGGGCAGGATATTTTTCCATCTTTTTAACCTACCTATAGCGCAGTACAACTTGCGGCTCAACTCAGAAACTTGAGGAGTCCAAGAGAGGCTGCTGTCCACCATGATACCTAGATTTTTAACAGTGCCACTATATTCCAAGTTACAGGTGTCGAAGACTGTACGAGGAAGGCAAGGAAAATTTATCTTGGATAGTTGTCTAAGATTGCCGAGGATACACACTTGAGACTTTTTAGGATTTATAGATAAACCGTAAGACTTGCTCCAGGTACTAATTGTTAGCAGATTTGAATTAATTAGGCTAATAGCCCTAGCAATGTCTTGTACGTCCGTGGTCGTATAAATCTGTAGGTCATCAGCGTATAGGTGGAAAGGTAAGGATAAAAGTTTAGTAACGGAATTGATGAAGATGGAGAAAAGTAAAGGAGAAAGTACGCCACCCTGGGGAACACCAGCATTAAGACGGCACACGGATGACATTTTTTCATTTAAGCGGATGTACTGCTCTCGGTCATGTAAATAGGTATAAAACCATCCAATAGCTTCTGCTGAGATATTGATAGATCTTAAAACAGCTAAAAGGATATCGAAATCAACAGAATTGAAAGCGTTAGAAAAGTCTAGGAGAGCGAGAATAGTGACTTGTTGATTATCGATTCCATATCTTATATCATCATTGACCTTATTTAGAGCAGTGACAGTGCTGTGACCAGGGCGGAAACCAGACTGGAAGGGAGATAGGATGTGATTTTTGGTAAGGAAGGATGAGAGTTGATCATGAACTATACGTTCTAATATTTTGGACAGGAACGGGAGGATAGAGATCGGGCGATAGTCTGTAAAGGAAGTGGGGTTAGACACTTTAGGTATAGGAATAACTATCGTCTGGCACCATATATCAGGGAAAGTATTTGAGAATAGAGAATAGTTGAAAATATGGCACAGGATAGGAAGTACAGTCTTCATGGTTAAAAGAATCATTTTCCGACTGATCTGATCACTACCAATAGCGTCGGACTTAATAACAAGAACATGCTTTTTTACTTCGTCAGGAACAGAAGAGAAATAAAAGGGAGAGGGACCAGAGATTGGAGGGATAGACTTAATGGTATTAGTTTTAATATTTTGATTTAAAAGGATGACATTTGCGAAGTGTTTATTAATCTCGTTGAGATCCGTTCTGTCGCCTAAAGTAGTAGCTTTCCGTGAACGTCCAATACCCATTGAGTCGAGGAACTTCCAAACACTAGCAGAATTGCAATTTTCTATGGAATTGTAAATAAAAGTGCGTTGTGCATCTCTGCAAGTTTTGTTACATCGGTTCCGTAGTGTTTTGAACCTGTTAAGGTTTTCTTCAGTAGGATTTCTTTTGTACTTTGATTTTGCCGAGTTACGTTTTGCCATAAGTGTTTTAATATCTTCCGTTAGCCAGGGGGCAGGAAGGTGCTTGAGTTTTATTGGTCGAAGTGGAGCGTACACGTCAAAAAGCTCAATTAAAAGAGTGTTAAATATAATAATTTTTTCATTTAAAGTCGGAGCATTTAATACACTCTCCCAATCTATTTTATTTAGATCTTGTAAGAAAGCTTCGTTATTAAAATTTTTAAAGCTTCTTGTCTCCTTTGACGAAACCGGTATCTCTCGGCAAGCGCAGATGGCGTCGGTTGTAAATGATGACGTAGCAATTCTACTGCTACTGCATAGCTTAAATCTTTTGGCTTCCGAGGGCTCGCTAAGTTCACAAGTAGCTCGTATTCTTCATCCCCAACCACAGCAATCAGTGTAGATAATTTTAATTCATCCTTAATGTCGTTTACCAAAAAGTACATATCCAACCGGTCGACGTACGATGACCACGTGGCATTCCCGACTTCAAACTTCCCTATTTTTCCCACAGACATCTTCCCAATATATTTATCGATACAATTCCGTACCGTAGTTGTATGGCACGCAAGACACAAATGTTCAAATGTTCGAAAAACCAGCCTCGTCGCCACTGTAGTATTTGTGAAGTGAGGGCTAATGACAGCAAACACACGTCTATTCCATAGAACATTTATTGCAGTACTGATTACACATTTCGTACGTAACTCACAGTACAATTATATTACTATTATAAATAAAATTTATTTATTAATTTTAACATAATAATATTAAAGTTAATAAATAAATTTAATATTATTACTCATATACAATTCACACAGTGGCGACATCTATTGATGTTAATTGAAATATTCAATTCCAAAGCGACCTCTGAACTTCATTTGGCGAACTTATGTAAATATAATATAAATTCTCCACACTCCATATACTTCTGAATTTAATAATATTATAGTAGTAGTAGTTGTAGAAAGTGAAAAAAATAAAATACATCTCTAACTTATCGATTTTATTGAATCACACATTTATACAATAATAGATTTTAGGGTTATATAATATGTTCAGGCCAAACGCCTGTTATAATTTAATAGCAATAATTTTTAAATCACACATATGCTCTTCGCACATTCGTTCAGTTTATTATCTGGTTGACTTCTTGGAGTAATAATTAAAACAGCAAATTTAGGTGTGGACACGTAATTCTCCAGTTGAACAAAAAAGAAATATTACAATGCCACGGTAGGGTAATTGTAAGACAAAATAAAATACATGATTTATATCACCTATGAGCATGCGTGATTTAAAAATTATTGCTATTAAATTATAACAGGCGTTTGGCCCGAACATGCCCCCGGACGTTGAAAGCACGCCTTTTAACCAATTTTATCAAACAAGGGACATATTTTACTAAATGCTAACCGATTGAAGTTTTGATGTCAGCCACACGGCTGATGCCAACAGCTCCGGGATGAACAGCTACAATTCAGCCCATCTTCCATTTTAACGGCGGAAGATTGTCATCTTTAATGACAACTAAACTATCAGGTACCAACAACGTTGAATTGTTTGAGCGCCATTCTACTCGTTGCTGTAGTTCACTGATATATTCTTTGGATCACCTGACCCAAAAATGTTGACAGAGCTGCTCCAACTTTTGGAATCTGCTCAAATAGCTGGTAGGGCTGTCTTGATAATCAGGAGTTGGCAAGGCTGTTAGAGTACTTCCCAATAAGAAAGTGGCCTGGCGTGGCGCGGCGTTGAGTTCTGCCGCTCAACACGTAATGCCACCAGAATTCGGCGAATTCGGAAGTGTAACTGTAAAACCGACTGGTAGTGAGTGCGATCCCCGGTCGAGGAGATGAAATATTTACTTAAATTTATATTTCCATTTCTTCGCTCTGGTGTCGAGGCTAAGCGCGGCGTTGAGTTCTGCCACTCAACACGCAATGCCTCCAGAATTCGGCAGAAAGTGGGGACCCGAATGTCTTAACCTACCCTGCTGTATTCGGGATACAGCGTGAAGCTGAAAAAAAAAAGCAGAGATAAAGAACTACTTGATCTTCAAAGATATCTATACTTATAATAAATCTGTAGTAAAGTCGTTTCTGTACATTGAAAATATTTAAAAAAAAATTGCCAGGGTGTTAAAGGATAATTAACAGAATCCATTTTCAACATTTTTGGAATTTTTGTCTGTTTGTCTGTTTGTCTGTTTGTCTGTTTGTCTGTTTGTCTGTTTGTCTGTTTGTCTGTTTGTCTGTTTGTCTGTTTGTCTGTTTGTCTGTTTGTCTGTTTGTCTGTTTGTCTGTTTGTCTGTTTGTCTGTTTGTCTGTTTGTCTGTTTGTCTGTTTGTCTGTTTGTCTGTTTGTCTGTTTGTCTGTTTGTCTGTTTGTCTGTTTGTCTGTTTGTCTGTTTGTCTGTTTGTCTGTTTGTCTGTTTGTCTGTTTGTCTGTTTGTCTGTTTGTCTGTTTGTCTGTTTGTCTGTTTGTCTGTTTGTCTGTTTGTCTGTTTGTCTGTTTGTCTGTTTGTCTGTTTGTCTGTTTGTCTGTTTGTCTGTTTGTCTGTTTGTCTGTTTGTCTGTTTGTCTGTTTGTCTGTTTGTCTGTTTGTCTGTTTGTCTGTTTGTCTGTTTGTCTGTTTGTCTGTTTGTCTGTTTGTCTGTTTGTCTGTTTGTCTGTTTGTCTGTTTGTCTGTTTGTCTGTTTGTCTGTTTGTCTGTTTGTCTGTTTGTCTGTTTGTCTGTTTGTCTGTTTGTCTGTTTGTCTGTTTGTCTGTTTGTCTGTTTGTCTGTTTGTCTGTTTGTCTGTTTGTCTGTTTGTCTGTTTGTCTGTTTGTCTGTTTGTCTGTTTGTCTGTTTGTCTGTTTGTCTGTTTGTCTGTTTGTCTGTTTGTCTGTTTGTCTGTTTGTCTGTTTGTCTGTTTGTCTGTTTGTCTGTTTGTCTGTTTGTCTGTTTGTCTGTTTGTCTGTTTGTCTGTTTGTCTGTTTGTCTGTTTGTCTGTTTGTCTGTTTGTCTGTTTGTCTGTTTGTCTGTTTGTCTGTTTGTCTGTTTGTCTGTTTGTCTGTTTGTCTGTTTGTCTNCATACACATCTCGTACTCATGCCACGAGAGTTTCTTACCAGTTTCATGAATGGAGATACACCAAAAGAATAACTAATTAAGTTGTCATTAGGTACAAATTTTAACCTGTACTTAATTTGATACAAAATGACAACTTAATTAGTTATTCTTTTGGTGTATCTCCATTCATGAAACTGGTACGAAACTCTCGGGGCATGAGTACGACGTGAACTTGACCGAAAATGTTGATTATTTTATAGATTATATAAAAATGCCTAAAAACGTGCTTCCTATGTATATTCTGTATGCCAATTATATATTTTACTAATAATATATGTTACTAATTTAAAAACTGTACAGGAGCTATTATAAATTATTTTACAAAGAATATCGTGAATACCTATCCAAATCAATCAATTAATAATTAAGGCTGTTTGTAATATCTATATTTCTTAAATGAATAATCATGTAATTCAAGCGGGCAAAGCCGCGAGCAGGCCGCTAATAGATATATAATAATATTACAAGTATATATGTATTTTTATTGTAATGAAAAAGAAATGAGTAAATAAAAGTATAAAATGTATTAAAAAAATGTGAGTACGTACACATAGACATAATAATAATGACTAATGGTTAGGCATGAAGGTGCACAGGAACACGCGGCCGTCGCGCTCGAGCACGAAGGCGCGGCCGCCGGCGGCGCGCACGGCCACGAGGCGCACGTCGCCGTCCTGCCCCACGCTCACCGCGGCGGCGGCGTCGCGCGCGCGCAGCGTGGCGTTGGCGAGGCGCACGAAGGCGGAGGGCGGCGACGTGGGATGCTTCATTACGTGGTACACGGCCGACGGCTTGCTCCCAAAGCGGATGTTCTCCTTCTGTATTGCTGCTACCAACTGTTCGTTGCTCAAATTCTCCGGCACTGTCGCCACACCGACCATGTCGTTTTGTTCCACTAAAGCAGCTAAGTTGCCAAATTTGACTTTTAACGCATTAATATCTTGGAAGACTTTGATGGCCGCTTGTTGTCCTGGAAATTTAAATTTACCTTTTAGAAATATAAAAGAAAGTATGAAATAAAATTACGCAATGAACTAAAATTAGGTTTTGGATCGATTCCTACTCGAGTGATTGAAAATTTAGCATATTCTTTTCCTCGCCCTGGAAACGACGCAAAACGTGGTTGAGTTGAATGGCGGAAGCCATTCAATACGCAATGCCTTTTGAATTCAGCGGTAAATAAAAGAACGGAAGTATCCCAATGGGGGCGCAGTGTCTTAATACTTGGTCCCCAGGTTTCCCTGTCTACACTGCTATGTGTAGGAGACAGAATGAATGTGCGGCTAGTTTTTAATAAAATATTTGAGTATTATATATCTAAACAAAATAAAATTCAAATGAGGAGTGTTAAAACTAACACACATTAATCTCAAAACAGTTTAAACTGCTTTACATTGAATATAAATTAATCATTATTTATATACGTAGGTAGATATGTATAACTTACTAGTGAAAACGGATAATTTTGTGTTTGGAGGCAAAATTACTTCTTTTCTCTTGATTTGACCTTTCAGACAAATAGCTTCTTCTTCGACGCATGCTATCGTAAATTCGCAATAAGCTACCATTTCACTAATACTTCTCGGTCGCATATCTGAGGCAAATTTTATCATTCCTTCCAAATAACTGTCCGCTTTATATAAACTAACTTCATTCACAAACGTGTATAATCTGTCTTTTTCAAAACTTTTGATGTCTGTTTTTAAAAGTTCGCAGAGGTGACTATTATTTTCGATGTATTTCAATGTTTGCTGGACACTCTCAGATCGGTGACATTCCAAACGCAACCTGAGATCTTGTACACACAATTTGACAAGTTCTGAAGATAAAGTGGAACTACAATCTGTCGAGGACAGTTTATTTATTAATTTAAATAGATTTTTACACTCATTTTCTGATATTGCATGAAGCTTGTAAATACTTATTTGAAGTTGACCATTCAATTCTACAACAGCACGACCACTGCTAGTTACAAGTCTCGTTACAAGACAACTGAACATGCCCCTATTTTGTAATCTTAAAAGAGTATCAACCGAAGTAGCCCATTGAGCGCTGCTTACAATGTCGATTTGACTTAAATGTTCACCAAAAAATCTTATTAAGGGTGGGGATAAGTTCGGTAACTGTTCGATTTTAATTGGTGGAGCTCGACCCAATATTAAATTGCCCTCTTTGAGAAAAGCACCTGATTCAGCTGGTAGATTTATTGTGTTAATTTTTTGCCACATGTTTATTACTTTTTCCACAGTTTGCGATGGATTCAAATTATAACGTTCAGAAACACTCCGTAGACCTGATATTAGGTTCAAATCGTCTTTAATAAAACTTCTAATACTATAAAAGGCTTCGATTTGTTCAGGACTTAAATTTGCAACAGTATCATAATAGCGCATGCCATCTAACAATAATTGGGTGTAAGCTTTTATTGGAATATTAGAGTTCATTGCGGCATGATACCTTTGTAGCAATTGTCTGTCATTCTGAACACGGTTTCTCAACTCTGACAATTCCGCTGCCTCCTCTTTACTCAATTGTTTATCAATATGAGCAAATGCACGGTTTTGTGCCTCTTTAATCATTGTATTTGCAGTTTTATAGGAATAAACGCCTTTAGTCCAAAACGCTATGGATGCACCATGCATGAGAATATCTACAGCAGACAAATCTTCAAAGTTTTGTATCATAAATATAGTAGAATTTAAGACAGCAAGGCCACTTACAGCTAAGTTAGCTCCACATGCTATATCAGCAACCACTTTGAATGCAGTAGATATTTCACGACCACGAGCAGCCAACGATGTCAATCGCATGGAAGCTCCCATAGCTCCAAAACTAGTTAAATTTGCCGCAATACCCAGCCACAGCATTCGTGACTCAGAACTTTTCAATGGGTTGATATTCTCTCCATGTACAGCTTTCTCGATTAATTGATATCCTGCTCTGCCAGTGCCCCATCCTGCGGTAGCTATAGCAGTACCTACTAACGGAGCAGCGAGTCCACCCGTAACAAAAAGTAAAGCGACACTAGATCCGAGTCCCGCTACCGCTGCTACGGTATCTAAAGATCGTGCTGCTTTTGTATCAATCCTTGAAGCGGGAGTCGAAGCGTGATACACCAAAGCGTTTTTACTGTCAGATCTTTGGGATAATGTTAATTGATACGGATAAGCCATTTTACCAGGAGGTAATTTATTAAATTCGAACCAATCAGAAAAGGAGCCATAATGTCTTCCAACGTTATCTATATAGTATTTTTTTGAATCTGAGTATCTTTGTGCTCTAAAAATTGGCAATTCATATAGTTTACCTTCATAGTAAAGTTCTAAAGGTAATACGGTAATATAATTTTTATCGTCTCCGTCACAACAATATCGGATTTCATTAGCGACGACATCAATCGCTTCACGTGCTTTATCTTCAAAAAAAACAAGCTCTCCTTTTAAGGCCTTTTCTAATTGATAATTTGTCCACTTTTCTGGGTTACTTGTAGGTAATCCCATGGCTATACCAATAGTATTCAACAAATCTGTGCCACCGATTAGCTGTGGCTCATCACCCTTGCATTCCCCACCTCTATGCAGGTATTTTGTTATATTCTCAACTGCCTTGCTCATCCATTCATCTTCTTTCAGATCCATTATTGAAACTATTTTTATGTAAATATTTTTTTATAATAATATTATATTTTTTTATTTATTTCCACCACCAATGACTGGCAGGTGCAGCAGAAGGATTATCGCTCGGACCGAAATCGGGTCTATGTCCAGTGTTTTTCCAAATTTTTAATAATCTATCTAATTCGTCGACCTCCCCGAATTCTTCAAAATCTGCCAAAATCTTATTGAACTGCATGTCAACGTCTACGAAGCCTTTTAACAGGACTTCAATCCCAGACCGAATTTTACATATATCACCAGCAGACCCTGTGAGATCCAAGTCAATACGCAAATTAGGATAAATATTAATAAATGCTTGTATCCACTCCTGGTTCTTCTCAACATTAACAATCACTTCGGAAACTTCAGTATTATTCTTGATAAAAGATAAATTCCAATTAATGTTTACACCTAAATTATATAATTCTAGAAATATATCCTCTCCAATCTTAAACCATTCATTAATTTGTCGTCCCTTTATTTCTTTGGGCGTTCTTTCGAAAAGCACCAATTTCTCAACGATCTTCTTTAAATGTTGTGTGTACATATCCATACTCATAACCTAAATGAAAACAAAAAAATAAGCACGTTAATGATATAATTAAGAAAGATTAAAATAAAATCGCAAATAAGACGAATCTGTGATCTAAACTAAAATTGTACGTATATGTTATAAAATTTTCATCAATTTTTTTTTTGGAAATTTAATTTGGTAAAACTCTAAACATTCTGAAAAACGTACGTTAACTATAGTATTATATAATTTTTAATGAGTTATACAGTCTCTTTGTCATCACCACTTGAAAACCACAGTTTTAACAAAAAAAAATCAAAATCAGCTTTACGTTGTATCCCGCACACAGCAGACACTCAACACGCAATCCCTCGAAAAATTCGGCGGAAAGTGGGGAACAGAGTCTGTCTTAACAGTAGGTGCCCTCTGCGTACACTGCTTTATGCGGGATATAGCGTGAAGCTGTGATTTATACATTGGGTTTCAACCAAAATTTCTGCCAATTCAATGAAACAGTAATTTTACAGCAATTTACAAAATAGTTTATATTCATACAACCTTTTTATTTATGAAACCATTAAAATAAAACAAATATTTAATGTTAAGGGAAGTTTGTCAAAATACAATAGTGCCAACTTTGCACTTAAATCGGTTTAGCCGTTTCTGAGACTAGCCAGAACAAATGCACAGGCATTTTTAACATTTTTTAAAGTGTTATTCCACACTTAGGAAAGAAAAATACTTATTTAAAAAACTTATAAAAAATTTAACGTAGCGGGACTCGAACCCGCGCCTCCTGGAAACCGACCAGGAGGCGCGATCCCGCTATATTCAAATTTTTATACGTTTTCTAAATAAGTAAATGCACAGACAAACAGACATATCGACCTGGTTCTATTACATTGTTAAATCTTCCCAATAACAACTTTTGTAATATACCTTTCATGTACAGACACCGATAAGTTACGATTTTATTATAAATATAGATTATATAGATAAGTCCTTTTACTTTAAATAATGACTTTCCACTCACTCACACACTCTTATGGGAACTACAAAAATACAACTAAACTGTTAAAGTGTGCATGTTTATTTTAACTAATTTTGAGAATAAATCTAGATTTACATCATGTCTTTTTTAAAAGAAGATGAAATAATACATTTCTTATAACCTGAACCTTAATAGCCAGACTACACAGACAAATTTAGAATGATTTTTTAATTTACGACCATATTAATAAACGAAACTTTAAAAAAGAAGTTGTTTTTTTTAACTACTTAATACAAAAAAGAAAAAAAATATAATACCCATCGTTTCGACGATGGTTAACTTAAACAGAGTACACACGAAGGTTGGTTATTTAGAGTTAAATAAATAATTCAGTAGTTTAAGCGGGCGAAGCGGCGAGTGGGTCGTTAGTTATGTTTATAAAATATATAAACGTCATTAATCGTGGTCTACAAATTAACCTTCTGCTGGTTTGTTTACTTTTTATCTCACGGCTCCCTTAGTACGGTATAGTTAATTAATTTCTTGCTTGATATAGTATTTGTTAAAATCATAGGACAAGGAAAATAAGCTAATCTGAATTATTAAAACATTTTTAGTTTTAAGTCTGACTTTATATTTATTCTCTAAGTTCTCACATTACACCATATTCTGATAGACATATCTAAGCATATATAATATAATTTTAAAATGTTGATATTTATCTAAAGATATCAATTAAATGAATTTCCACTATCATCCCATATCTATAATAAATATAGTTATCAATAAAGGAGATTAACTTAATGGGAATTATGTTTATATATGTTACTTATTTGAACTAAAATTAAACAAATATTACTATATGCTGAAATAAACAATCTATTTTTACACTAATTAAGGAGAATAATAAATAAAGCTAACTCTGGTTTACGTCAAACTGCTCGTACATACCTAAGTACGCCTCGTTCGCGTCGAATGCGAGTGACTCAACATTACAGCGGCACTTACAAAACTACTAGTGGTGGCTCGCGGCTTCTATCGCATATAACATTATACCACCTATAACATTTTTATTGTGTTGCATTTATTAAAAGGTTGATATATTCAATCATAAACGCTACGTAGTTGTATGATAGGACGTCACCGGCAGCAAGGGCGGGTGCCCCGCAGGACCCGAGGCTTGCGGCCGTAAACAGAGCGTTAAATTATATTAATTTTACATATTCTCGAAAAATATACGTCCAAATTACATTCTATAAAAGCCGAAGATTAGGTATCTTCATTAAATTTGCTTGATGATGAAATAACTTGAGGCCGGTCGTGGCGCAGCGGCACGAGGTGTGACTGCAAAACTGACTGGTTGTGGGTTCGATCCCCACTCGAGGAGATGAAATATTTACTTAAATTTATATTTCAATTTCTTTGCTCTGGTGTCGAGGTTAAGCGCGGCGTTGAGTTCTGCCACTCAACATGCAATGTCTCCAGAATTCGGCAGAAAGTGGGGAACGGAGTGTCTTAACACTAGGTTCCCTCTGCCTATCCTGCTATGTGCGGGATACAGCGTGAAGCTAATTTTTTATTTATTTTTTTTATATATTCTATAGAGGAATCACACATTATTTTTATTCTTTAACTATAACACGTAAATACATTTTTTAGAGGTTACTCTGTACTAAGATGGCAGGTCTGTTCCCGCATTTACGGCCCTGATATATCGATATAAATAATAGAAATATAAAATATTCTCTCTTCTCAAGTGGAAATTCAAAATAGAAACCACAACCAGTTTACACTTTGTGTAACGAACGGCCTCAATTTATTTTATTTTTTTAAATTGTGGTTAAATACAATAATCGTAATTTAATTATGTCAAATTTCTATTAACCGACTGTTTAAAGTGGAGGTCATCAATTCGACTGTATTTTTTATCCTTGTTACCTCGGAACTTTTGACTGTGTGAACCGATTTTGATGATTCTTTTTTATTCGGAAGTTAGTGCGTTCCGTGTAGTCCTATTTTAATTTAGTTCATTTCCAACAATGGTATCTATGAGAAAATTATATAAATCTCAAATTTACATTAAGTATGTGCGCGACAAATGGACGAATAACTCAATATCAACTCAACCGATTTTAATGATTCTTTTTTTATTAGAAAGGGTAAACATTAAGGTTAGTTTGGTGAAAGTTTGGTTAAGTTCAGAGTATGAAATCCGATTGAAATTGAAGAAAAAAGTCGATTTTGATTGATTCCGATTGAAAGAAGTCGATTTTTTTTATTAAAAAATATAATTATGTTATTTTTTCTGGTAAAATTTTTTTGTACTCTATGATAAAAACTATTCTATAAGTTACATTAGGCTTTGAACTATTACCATGCTAAAAATAATTTAATTTCATACAGTAGTTATCGATATTTTAAGTAATTTACATTTTTCANACAGACAGACAGACAGACAGACAGACAGACAAGAATTCTGTTGAGTGGTTTTTTAGGTTCTATAATCGACATATAAACCGACCTAATTTTTATTTTTTTTATATCTTTCATGTACAGAATTGACTTTTCTATCCTTTTATTATATATAGAGATAGAGATAATTAACTGGTTTTGCAGCGCACGCGCTTAAAGCGATGGCGTTCATTATTATTGTTATTTCATTATTTAAGGCAAGAATTACACCGTAATGTTATATAGCCTATAACACTCCTGAAGAAAATTTATAAATTATATTTTTTTATAGAAATTTGCAGAACTCACATGTTTATTTTTTTTAAATAACGCGCGCAATGACGTGGGTCTAACAAGAAACAACAGCATCAGGCGTCAAGTGTAAACTAGTATAGACTCGCAGCGCAGGCGCAGCTCCACTACTCGCAGTGTATTCTATAGTGCAGTGATTCTCAACCACTGTGCCGCGGCACTTTTGTGTGCCGCCAAATTTCAAAAGTGTGCCGCCAAATTTTGCAAATATATAATAATGTAATATAATTAAATTATATCATTTAAAAAGAAAAATATTTTTAACATGAATATATATTTAAATCGGCCGCCGCGTGCCGCAACAAAAAAAAGGTTGAGAATCACTGCTATAGTGAATCATAAATGATAACGGTCGTCGAAGTATGATATGTATGTCCTTCGTTGACTTGATATGGGTAAGTAGGTACAGATAAGGCCCACAAAAGCATAATAAGGAGTTGTCCTCTAGTTTTATTAAAAGGTAAAATTTGTTTACATTTTGGCGGGATGCATCATATAATTTACACGAGACGGTACCATAGGCAAAGCCATCCTCTTCCCTATAGCTCGTCATATACAGGTCTCTACCATTCGTCTATTAACCAAGCCCATCCCATGGGAAAAACAAGTTTAATATCTAGGTGTCACTCTAGACTCTAGATTCTCTTTCAGACCCCATATCACGAAGGTTTGCAATAAAGCAAAATTCGTTCTCAACCGTCTTTTCTGGCTTATTAACAAGCGGAGTAAAATGTCACTTAGACATAAGCTGACATTATACAAAACTTGTGTAAGGCCAATAATGTCATACGCTTGTGTCGCGTTCGCGCACACTAAGCTTGCTCCCCTTCAAATTGTACAAAATAAATTCTTACGTATCGCATCAGGCTGCCCCTGGTTCGTACGTAACGTCGACCTACATAGAGATTTTGAACTGGAATCGATTAACGAGCACTGCAAGCGCTTAGCGACGCGCTACTTTGAGCGCGCAGGCTCGCACGCGAACCCCTTAATAAAAATGGCGTGTGATTACACACCCAACGCGCACCCTAAAAGAAGACGCCCGCGAAGCGTCCTTTTAGACCCCGATGACGCCATTACGTTAGCAAACGCCCCGTATATAGGTAGGAAAAACACTACACATTCACGACACAAACACCGTCGTCGACGGAATCGACGACGAAGTCCAGTTTTTTCCACGGCTCGGCCGCGTCTCGGCGCGGTCGGGCCCAGCGGTTAGGGACCGTTAGCTCCCTTAGATTAGTCTAATTTTTGTCCCCAGTCGCGGCTTCACGTCGCGGCTGGCTTTGTTTAGCATAGGGAAATTCCCAGCCCGCTCGACGATTGTAAGCCGAGGTTCGAGCCCCGCAGGGGGCGCCCTTACAGTCGTCGACTCCTCTCAAGCAGCCAGGTAGTGCTTGCATTTCTTCTGGGACAGAGTACCCTCTTCCCTACCCACCCGGTGTCGCTGTAAAGGCCAATAGGGCTAACAGCAATAACCTCAAGTTCGAAAAAAAAAAAACGGTACCATACACACACATTACACATGTTCCAAGCTAAAGTTCAGTTTTTTTATGATTTACAATATTCCATTACAATTAATATCGATCATAAAATTGAATGTGTCGCTATTTTTTATAAAAAAAAGCAATAAAATCAGGGTAAAAACAATTTATGGTAATATTTACGAGTGCAAAGGGTTGGCTAAACATCGCATGTATTAAATCTGTACGGATATGTTTTTTTATGAAACTTGTAATGATAATAAAAGAACTTGTAATGATAAAAAAAATATTTGTACAAACAAAAACCCCGACTGCATCAAACTAAAAAGAAAATAAACAAGCCCAATAGTTAATTAGGATTAACAGTCGGGACCTCTTTAAATTATGCGGGGTTTCTGGTAAAGATTTTATTGATTGAACAATTACTTATATATTTCCTTTTTTTGTTAGAATTTATTATGGTAATGATAATCATGATATATCTTTTTGAAATCCTGAAATTGAGCTCTTGAATTTGATACACATATTGTAGTATTCGAAACAAAAATTTTTTTTTTCACTAAGTCCAATGGCGTACCACAGCCGCCATGATTATTTTTTATTAACGTCACCTATCTAAGAACACTTGGGCTGCTAATACAAATCTAACGATACCTCAAATATGTAAATCCGTTCAGCGATTTTGGAGATACGAGGTAATAAAGAATATTACATACATACAAGATACGCGCGAAAAACATAACCCTTCCTTAGCAGTCGGGGATAAAATAAAAGTGACTCATTATAGTTAGTAAACAATATTTTTTACAGAGTAGGTTAGTTAGTGTTACATTTTTAAATAAATGTTACAATACATACGAATCATCGTTTGCAACGGAACAGCAATGATACATGTATATGCAATCCAGTCTATGAGATATCATATTCAGTATTCTATTGATACTACCCTGTAGCCTACGCACCAGAGACCCACATCTTTTTCTCGTGAGGGAGTAAAAACAGTTAACACGCGCTTCAGAACATCCCTTAGCCACTGCAGTGTCAAGGTTGCCCCAACAGCGTTACCCCCTGAACGCGTTATTGTAAAAAAAATAAATAAATAAATCAGCTTCACGCTGTATCCCGCACACTGCAGGGTAGGCAGAGAGAACCTAGTGTTAAGACACTCCGTTCCCCACTTTCTGCCGAATTCTGGAGGCATTGCGTGTTGAGTGGCAGAACTCAACGCCGCGCTTAACCTCGACACCAGAGCGAAGAAATGGAAATATAAATTTAAGTAAATATTTCATCTCCTCGAGTGGGAATCGAACCCACAACCAGTCGGTTTTACAGTTTGTGCCACTGCGCCACGATTGGCCTCAATCGTTATTGTATTGAACGCAGTAAGCGCTATAAGATTGTTGAGTATATCCAGCCCCAGTTTAAAACTATCCACCCTACCTAGGGTACAATTATTAAGAAATACCGGTGGTAATTCGTTCCTACACTTGCCTCTGATATTCAACACCATCATTTGGCTCTTTTACATTATAAATTAGACCATGTGACAGCATACGACTCACATACAGACAGTCATTTTCTTATGCCATAGACAGATGCACTCAGCAGCACCATGTCATCAGCATAGCTAATATTATTTATACATACACCGTCTATGTAACAGCCAACTCTGATGCTGCTGAGCTCAGCTATCAATTCATTCACATAAATGTTAAAAAGATTTGGCGAAGTCAAACCCCTTTGTCTCACGCCACACTCCAGACCATACTTAAGAATGTTAATGAGCTCTATAGGTAAACCGTTTTTATGAAGTTTCTTCCAGAAAATATTGTATGAAACCAGGTCGACAACCTTAGAGAGATCAAAGAAACAGACAACGATTGGCATTTCTCTCTTTACGTATTAGGTGACAGCACTCTTAAGACCGGTCGTGGCGCAGTGGCACGAGGTGTGACTGCAAAATCGACTGGTTGTGGGTTCGATCCCCACTCGAGGAGATGAAATATTTACTTAAATTTATATTTCCATTTCTTCGCTCTGGTGTCGAGGTTAAGCGCGGCGTTGAGTTCTGCCACTCAACACGCAATGCCTCCAGAATTCGGCAGAAAGTGGGGAACGGAGTGTCTGAACACTAGGTTCCCTCTGCCTACCCGGCTATGTGTGGGATACAGCGTGAAGCTAATTTATTTAATTTAATTTTTACTCTTAAGACACAGCACCGAAGTTTCTGTGGATAGACCCGGTTTAAAACCAAACTGATTGTCGTGCAGTTAGACGTACGAATTAAGCTGTGTATTAAGAACAAATCTTTATGAAATTACAGTTGCCAACGAAATAGGCCTATAGTTATTCTTATCGGCGTTGTCGTCCGTTTTATTTTTGACTATAGGAACCACCACTGTATCCGCCGTATTATTATATAATTAATATTTTGTCTGTACATTTAGTAGTTTTGACTCAAATGGATAAAGGGGCACTTAAAAAGAATAATAGAAAGCAAAAATATTTTTTTTGAATTTCTTGTCTGTCGATATTTATGTCCACATTTTTCTCTGAAAGTACAGAACCGATTTACTTAAAAGTTCACCAATTGCTTTGTTTTAACTAAACTTAACTACTAAAGTTTGGTTCATCAAAATCGGTTCAATTAATATGCAAACATTACAGTTATTTTACAAAGAACATTATGTAATCCTTACCCAAATCAATAATTTAACAATTAAGGTTGTTTCTGAAGCAGTACATTAAATTATTAAGTGACATCACCACATTTAACTAAGCTTTAAAAAACATAACATAGGTAAAGAGAACGTAATGTTACAAAAATATATACATATAATAAATTGTGCTTTATTGATAGGTGTGCTTTATGTATATTTTATGAATATCAAATATCAACATTGGTCGTATTTTTAGTTCGAAACAATCAAAAACTCTTATGGAAATTACGATAATGTCGTAAAAAAATCATATAAGAATATTACAAATTAAAATAATAAAAAAATCATATTAGAAGTCATTATAGTTGCCAATCAATTCTGCTTATTAAATCAATAATCATGTAGGTATTTTAAGCGGGCGAAGCCGTGGGCGGGCCGCTAGTCCGGCATATAACTATGATTTAGACATAAGTTGTTGCATTTTAAATTAGATTGCATTTTTATTATTGAAATAACATTCAAATTACATTCATCAATTAATGAAAAGTGATCCGACCACGTCGTATCATAGTTTACATACACATTATTAACTGTTTGAGCGGCTGCTTTGGTCAACACACAGTAGTCGAGCCATCGCTTAGAGCCATTAGCTTCACTAACAAAAGTGTAGATAGTTATTAGAAACTGATTTTAACATTTCAAAGTCTATGCATAACTATTTTTGGTCATTACAAAAGGCCATAAGCTCGTCATAATATCACTCTAAAGGTGAGCGTTATAGTCACCAAAAATATAAGCAGTCCACATTACAATTGTCTGTTATTGCACTTACCGAGCTCAAATTATCCTTAAATTCCGGTAAGTTAAACAGTAAATCCGTTGGCATATATAAACTCATTACAACTTATACAGAGAGGAAGTGTTAGCACCACTTTAAATTAAACCAATTTTAACTAATCCAAAAAAAAAACTTAATACAATAATAATCATTTTTTCCCAAAAATGAAAAAGCCATTATTTCAATCTAAATAAATAATAAAATTATTGTTGTAACAAAAAAAAACGCCATTTCTCAAAAACGACGCACGCACACATAAACCTATCAAAGGGAAACCGCCGCTTACGCCTTATTCCGAAATTGAGTTGTAGGTATTGGCGGCAAAGTTCAAAGTTTAACCTTTAAGGCCAGGACACACAGAAAGTGGTCTGTCGCGGCGGTCGGCGATCTAGCGGCCGTCGCAGCGGTCTACGATACAGGGACGTCACATGGGGGGCGATCTTGAGTGGGCGGTCCAGTCTGGTTGCTTTCCTCGGGAGAAATAGTAGTGCGTTCCTATTACATTTTTATATTCATTATGAGCTCGGACGAAGAAATTCTCCTTCTGCTATTTNTGTTGTATTTAGTTCTCTCGCTATGGTATCCCACGCCTCAGCCTTTTTAAAAACATTTTTGTAATTCTCGTCAGCACTGTCAAACAAACACCGATATTTTCTTACATTTTCAATTAAAAGTTCCGTTTGATCGCTCATTTTGAATAGAAGGTGGCAAGGCGGTCAGGATTGAATTTGTAATTTTGTACAACCTGATCGCTTGTCGTCGCGATAAACACTGGACCGCAAGGGAAGACCGCGTGCTGTTTGACGGAGATGATGGAATATTGTGTAATACAACTAGACCGCCTGACCGCCTCGGTCGCTGATCGACGACCGCCGCGACAGACCGCTTTCTGTGTGTCCTGGCCTTTAGTGTAACCTTAGTTTTTTGTGTTTACGTTATTGATATCTATTCGTAACTGTGTCATACGAAATACAGATATGGATAAGCATCGTGTCATCTAAACTGTTGAGGTATCTTGAATAATTTCTTTAGGTATGGGTTTAAAATATTTTACCCTATATGCTGTTCCCCTAAAAGGAGCGCAGACGCTTCCACCCAATGCAGCGATTTGTGCGACTTAACACTATTTAATATTATTTTTAGTGTCCGACCGAAATGAGATTTTCAGCCGAAACCGAACCTTCGGCTTTGGTCTCAGGTTCAGCCTAAACTGAAACCGAAACCCAATCCACCACTAGGTTGTCATTACTAATGTCTTTTATATAGCGTAGTCCGTAGTTTCCCCATTTTCGAGATATAAGCCATACAAAATTATTTTTATTAAATATCATATTTGAGCAATAAAACGGTAAACATAATTTATTTTGGGGGATTCCTGTATTTTCTGGTAGGTTTTTGAAAAATTGTAGTTATGTTTGATTTATGTGTTTTTGTTTTAAAGTTTGAACACGCGGAAACTCCGCGAAAAAAAAAGTCTGTAGGATTTTTTGATGATTTTTGAAAACATACACAAAGTATGCATTTCGCATATATGCTTTTTGTCTTGAAATTATGTTGAGTTATGGTAACCATTCCCAACACTTTAGGTTATATATTACGTGGCAAATTTTATTTCCAAAAGTAAAGAAAGCAGATCATCCAATTTACCTTGGCATAAAAGAATGAATTGGATGCCTCTGACACAACATCCTCTGTAAACCTTGTGTATTTGTAAATCATATGAAACAAATTGAATCTAAAGCATAGTTAACCTTTGTTTTAGTAATCAAACGTTTTTTGAAAACAATAAAGTACCAGACTACTCAGAGTTAGTTGCAAAAATTTTTCAAATGTTTCACATTTAGAAGCTAATATGAGCATTAAAATGTACTTTTAACAATCTATTCATTTGTACAGATTCTGGGCAGACTATGACTATGAAACTATTGAACTTTAATGAAGAAGTGTCCAGATTGCTCAGGACCATGACAGGATTTTTTAAATATATTTTCCTTTATTTTTTTTTTATGAAAAGCATACACAATTTTTGTTTTCATATAGTTCTTATAGAGGATAATATAAAAACAATGTATTTTTCAATATGTATTGGTTTTTTTATGTATTTTTTTTACAATGAAATACTAAAAAGTTGGCAACAATTGGTGTTGGTTTGACACAAAGTCAAACCAACACCAATTGCCCATTTGGCAAATCTCATAATTTTCTAGAATTCAGTACATTAGTCTTTTACCTGCCATGCCGCAAAATGACTGTTCCACAAAGTTATTTCTTAAAAATTTTGACCAAATATTTTAAAAACGTTTTGCCCTCTTTCATTTAATAAATAAATTATATTTCAACTATTCATTTTAAGATACTACACAGTGAACCTTAATTTAAAAAAACCTTTCTGCCTGTTCCATCTATTTTTTTAAAATTGTATAATAAAAATTTCAATATTGTAAGATTAGAAATATTGATACGAACGTATGTCTTATTGGTGAAAGCATTTATACGGTTTGCAATTGACGCGGGTTCAAATCTAGCTACGTAATAACCTAACCTATTTATAATTTTTATTCATCTTATAAAAATATTTTTCGATGCTTAGCTAGAAATAACACTTAATAACGGTAAATATAATAACATAAGCTTTGAATGTATATCGTGTAGCATATCAAATAAACGGGCTCTCAAATTAATATCTGAAATAACTTTTGTTCAAAAAAGACAAAAATTAACCACGCTCTTATCCCTATTATCTCCGTAGCTATAGAGCCTATCCTTTAAAAAAAGTTGGCTTTGTTACTACAAACAAACCAAATTTAAAGTATTCTTGGGAAGCAGATACTCAATTTCCACGCAAACTTTACACGCGACATATACCGACAAACCACTGAAGGCTGGGCCGTCACAAATATGTCACCTTAATTGTGCAATATATCACTTTTTAACCGACTTCTGTAAGAAAGGGAGATTATCAATTCGACTGTATTTTTTATGTTTGTTACCTCAGAACTTTTAACTGGGTGAACCGATTTTGATGATTTTTTTAATGATAACTTTAAGACAAACGATCGCTAACCTTGTGGTGGTAAAATTTTGCCCCTGATTATAGATTACCAATATGTCGAACATTGACTTTCATTTTATTATATGAAAAGGAAAGAGGAAGATAATAATATATTATAGTATAATACTATTGAAAATAAGTAAGTTTCATTTCAATCTTTTAACTCCAAGTTATAGTTTTGAGTTCTAGTAAGTATGGGTGTGGGCAGTTGGCTACAAATTAAAACACACAGCACTGGCGGGGTTACTATATTGGGCAATTATGTACAAGGGGAGACCGCTGCTTGGTGTCACAGCGCCAGCGCCAGTGGCGGTGCGTGGTGCGGCGCGTGGTGCGGCGTGTGGTGTGGCGCGTGGCGCGGCGAGTGGTGCGGCGAGTGGTGCGGCGCGTGGTGCGGCGCGTGGTGTGGCGCGTGGTGCGGCCCGTGGCGCGCCACGTGGTGCGGCGGCGGCTCCGGCTCGTCGAGGTCGAGCGCGGCGTCGATCATGGTGGTGTCGTGCAGCAAGCGCAGGCGCGAGGCGCTGAGCGCGCCGCCGCCCGCCACCGCGCCCGCGCCCGCCGCCGCGCCCGCCCCCGCGCACGCGCCCGACGCCGCGATACACACCTCTGCAGAATGAAATGTGATATAAAATAGTTGCACAAAAACACGGTCATTTATAAGATAAATCGTAACGCGCCCTGGCGCTAGTGTATAGTGTATACCTTGCAGCGGCACGGGGTCGAGGTCGAGGCTGTGGTTCATATACGCGTGGCGCGCCTCGCCCTCGAACAGGTTGGTGTAGCTGCCGGCGATGGGAGCGGACGCGATGGGGGCGGGTGCGCTGGGGGCGGGCACGGCGCCGGGGGCGGTGGCGATGGGGGCGGCGCGGAACTGCGGCGGCAGGTCGTGGTCGGGCGCGAGCACGCCACGGCGGTCGATGAGGCTGGGCGCGAGCGGCGCGCACAGCACGTGCCAGCAGTTGGCGCAGGCGTTGCCGCGCGAGTAGGGGTTGGGGTTGGCGACGCCGCGGCGCGTCGAAAATGAGCCTTTTATCTGGAACGGATAACAAAACATTCCTTTGTTTTACATTATATATTAATTTAACCATCTTTACATACACGGATGAGTCATGTTTCTATTTAAAGGTCATTTTTCTTAACAGTTACAACATTTACAAAATAAATGTTATCAAAATATTTATTAATTTAGGCACGTGACTCAAAAAATTTAGAGAACTCTAAGTGGCTTAAATCTGTATATTATACAAGATTTTTCTGTGCTGCACTCACGTCTTCGTTGGTGGTCTGGTCGGTGGAGGCGAGGTAGGTGTGGAAGCCGGCCAGGCCCAGCACGGACCACACGGACAGGAAGCAAACGGCCGCCACCACGGCGGAGGCGGGGCTGGCCCGCAGCGCCGCCGCCAGCCCCGCGCCGCGCGCCAGCAGCGCCAGGTGCGCCACCGCGCACGCGAACACGAACACGGCCAGGAAGGACAGCGACACCACGAAGGCGTAGAAGTAGCGGTAGTTGCGCTTGCCCACGCAGTTGCCCACCCACGGGCAGTGGTGGTCGAAGCGCTCCACGCAGTTGTCGCACAGCGAGCAGTGCGAGGCGCGCGGCGGCCGGAACATCTTGCAGGTGAAGCAGTACTTGAGCTTGACGGCGCGGCCGCGCACCAGCACCTCGCGCGCGCGCGGCGGCGGGCGCGCGCCCTCGCCCTCGGCCGCCAGCGCGCCCAGCGCCGCCGCCTCGGCCGGCGCCGCGCGCGGGATGATGCCGGGGTCGGACAGCGCCGTGCGCAGCAGCGCGGCCAGCGTGAGCGCGGCCAGCGCGGCGCCGGCGGCGGGCACGGCGGCCGACACGCGCGCGGCCAGGAAGGGGCAGTCGAAGGCGAAGTGCAGCGCGCACGTGCCGCAGATGAGCGCCAGCGTGAGCGCGAACACGCCGGGGTGCGGCGCCGTCATGAGGCGCCCGTCGCACCAGAAGCGGTTGCGGCCCGCGAACACCTCCCACTTGCGCGTCACGCGCCGCGACGCCATGCCCGCATCACCCCCGCCCCCGCCTGCCTGCCGTGGGCCTGCTGGTCGAACACCACAATATTTTACAGTCAAGAATAGTGAGTATACTTTTAATTATACAACAAATAAATTGTTCCCATTAATACTTACAATTCTTTTCTTTCTACTTTTCAATATCACTATAATTACATTGTAAATGTCAATATAATATTATCAATAAATACTAGTAATTATTACCAACACGAAATATTGTAATCTTACGTAACCTAGTTTTCACATATTAATTTCACTTCACGCTGAAAGAACCTGGTAACCTAGTGTTAAAACTCTCTCGTGCCGATTAGGACACTTCCGTTCCCCACTTTCCGCCGACTTCTGGAGGTTACCGGACCGAGGAAATGAAAATATTAAACATTTAATATCATCAAGTGGAAATCGAACGCACAACCACTTGCATTAATACTTATTTAGAAACGATAATTGACATTGATGACAACTTCAAATATGTCAATATAGTAGTAGAGCCCACCAAATCGGGATTTACTCGAGCCTCATAGAAACCTATTGGGTTGCGAAGCTTATATGATAAAATGAAAAAATGTCATATAATATACAGGATGGAAATCTCAGCGCTCCTTTTAAGGAAACAGCATATAGGGTAAAATATTTAACACCTATAGCTAATCAAGATACCTCAACAGTTTAGAAAAAAATCCTATGGTTTTTTTTTCATTTCGCAATTTTTACCCATACCTGTATTTCGTGTGACGCAGTTACGCATACTACATACTAATAACGTAAACACAACTACTACAAAAATACTATTAAAGGTTAATCAACTTTGAACTTTGCCGCCAATACCCACGATTCGATTTCGGAATGAGCCGTATTAGCGGTTTCCCTTTGATAGGCTTGTGTATGCGTGCGTCGTTCTTGACAAATGGCGTTTTATATTTTAACGATATTTTATTATTTATTTTGTTTGCAAAAATCTCTTTTTCATTTTTGGAAAGAAAAATCTATTAGGCTTTTGCTCGTATAATGTTTAAAACAGTTTCATTTAAAGTGATGCTGACAAAAACACTTTGTATAGTAATAGACTAATTAAATTATAAGAAACTAGCACTTGTCCTCTCCCATAGAAAAGCAAAATTTACCGTAATATTTAAAATTTAACATATAGTTTTAAATCATATGATTTCATAGTTATTTTTAAGGAATTTTTATCGTATTGTATCAATATCTACTTGGGCTTCACTAGAGATCCAGCAGGGACAGAATCTTAACTGGACACTTGTTTTGAAGAAATCTATTCATGTAAAGGTTTTTTTTATTTACCCTGCTTATCTTATTAAGCCAGTGTTTCATAGTAATGCAGAGGAAACTAAATACGAGACCATATCAACTTGGCTAATAATGGTAATTGAAAGTTTAGTTGTTTGTCGATCCCTAATTGTATAAGTATTGCTTGTGGCAAATGATATATGAAGAGGATCATTTAGTTCTTCAGAGAAATAAATATTATGAAATGCTTATATTACTTTAGTTCTTTGTTGAATGAATTACACTAGTTAATCTTTTAAGTTAAAAATAAAAACAATCTTTCTCGCTCTCCCGCACAGTGAGGTGTTCATTTTCTTGACTGGGGGATTGTACCCACAAACAATTGTGTCTACAGTCACACACTTGTGCCCCTGCATTATGACTGGCCTAAGATTTCATGGATTCTTCTAATAAAAGAGTATTTGAAATAGCATCATCATTATTAATAAATTAGGGGTTCAATTATGATTATATAATAATTTGATTTTATTAGTGGAATACAATAATTATTATCAATCATCAATTTTAATTGATTGATTTCTTTCAATTGTATAATAAAATATAGCTAAAATTTGATAAACAATTATTTCTTCTTTTCCGTAAACCTCATTTGACCAATTAATGTTAAATATTTCATAAAAATCACTAACATAATGATGAGAAAGTTTTTCTTCATATGTTTGTACACTAATACCAGCATTGTCAGATGTCACAATTTTGGTAGGATATTCTGATTCTTTGCCCAAAAATTAAATGTATGATTGGTATAATTACAGTGCTTCTTTTCAAGGATTGTTCCAAATATTGTAAGAAAGTATTTAATAGATAGACACTGACCATTTAATAGAAACCTAAATAAATATAATTTAATAAATATACTTTAAATTGATGTTCCTAAATAAAAAAGCATTTTATGTTGATATCTACCATCATTGGAAGTTTTACTTAAAAATGAAATTAATGGATAAATATTTTTTTTAGCTGGTTAATTAGAACTTAACATTAAATGCTTCTGATTTTTATAAGCCAATAAAAAATGTTCCCCACACTGAATAACTTTTGCTTACATGCTTTTTCCTGATTTATTATAGTTTAGCTAGTCTACAACAGTACACACCAACTGCTTGTCCAACAATAACAAATATATTTTGGTTTCAATTATATGTATCAGAAATTATCAATAATTGTTTAGCTTAATATAAACATATTCTTATGATACCAAAGTTAAAACATCTAATTTGGAGTTTAGAATTCCAGATCAGACAAACTATAAAAAAAGTATATTTTTTGTTGACTTGTAAATTTATTAGTGTGATGATTTTTTAGGCCTATCATTATTATTATAAAGCATTAATTTTCAAAACATATTATATAAAACTATAATTCAAATTAAATAAATAAAATCAGCTTCACACTGTATCTCGTACACAGCAGGGTAGGCAGAGTGAACCTAGTGTTAAGACACTCCATTCTCCACTTTTGGCTGAATTCTGGAGACATTGCATGCTAAGTGGAGGAACTCAACGCTGCATGTTGCCTCAGCACCAGAGCAAAGTAATGGAAATATAAACTTAAATAAATATTTCCTATTTTCTGTGGGGATCAAACCCACAACCATTCATAGATATATATATCCATACATTTACAGTCACACTTTGAGCCCCTGCTCCACAACTGGCCTATAATAATAACTAACTATAATTCATATATTCAATATAAAAGCTTGTTAAAATTTATATTTAATATTAAATGGAATGATTGCTCTTATTAGGGAAACCCATGAATATTTACACAGTCATGACTTGACACTCACACACACAGTGTGTGTGTGATTGTCAAGTCAAATATCCTGCATAAAGTGATGTGATATATATTATGATTTTACCTAGATCTCTTTTTAAATATAAATTCTCATATGTAAAATTACCTCTTTTTAAATTACATTCTCCTTTGTGTGTTCTCCAATCAATGTGATATTGGTGAACACCATAAACAGAGAACAATAACAATAATATGATAATTACACAAACAAAGACGACAAACAAATACACTACTTATTACCCCACTGTGTCATAAGGGATAGTAAAATTTTTTAATAAAATTATTAAGTGTAAATAGCACATAACATACAAAAATGTTATCATTTAAAGTTTTATCTCTGATAATCAGAAGGAAGATAACATCCCGATGTCATTTTGACGCAATATCAGCAAGACATTACGAATGCTTCTCTTCTCTGTCTCCTGCTAACAAGTTGAGATGTTATTAATTAAATAATTGGGCCAATGACAACCGTTGGCGACAGGCGCGAGCGCATCTGCGACGTTTTGAATATTTATACACAATAAAATTCACTTACCTAATAGACAAGTCGGGATCAATTGATGCAAATTTCCTTATTTTGATCCATATAGAAAATATAATATATCCAGACCAAAATTCTTCACAATAAAACTTTCTTTTCTATTAAACTTTTCAAAAACTTTTAAAGTTTTGTATTACTTTTTAATAGAATAAAGCCGATTTTAAAATACTCAGTCTCAATAAGAAAATGTAATTAATATATAAAAATATCACTTTAGTAGTAAAATTAGGTATAACAAAACTTTCTCTGTTGTTTTTGACAATTGACTATTGAGTAAATTGACATCATTCGAATCATAGACAAGTACTATCAAAATTCCAACCATAGCACCTGAAGCTGTACCATAGAATCTGAGAACCTAGTGTAAAAACACTCCGTTTCCCATTTTCTGCCAAATTCTGGAGGCATTGCTTGTTAAGTGGAACTCAACGCCGCACATTGCCATAGGAATGAAAATATCAAATATCAAAAATTAGAAGAAAATATCAAATATCAAATAATAATCTTGATGGTGTTTATTATTTTGAGATATATTCTATTACTTTGATTTTTTTGTAACTTATACAATCAGCTACCTAATTAATACATACATAATATAAATCATTTTAATAGGTGTTAACTTACGGGGTGGAAAATAAAAGAGCCTTCACAAAAATCTTTTTAAAACTTATAATATCCCAAAAAATCTGAAAAATATATATATAATAATAAGCTTATTCATGAATAGCCACGTTTAGTATACATTTTTTAAATTATATCTTGTATAGATACAGAGAAAATAAACCTTGCTAAAAATGTTAAGGATAGATGCAAGTGCAGTTTCTAGACTTATTCAGTTATACTCTTCCGCAACCATATTATAATTTCATTGAAAAAGTTAATTTCATAGGGATTTGTATCCCTTTTTGCAGTCTACTAGTAGGCTGTCACTTATACTATCAAAATCGATCAATACAATTGGTCTCTTTTGTAATCTCTATATACAATAAGACAGTAAAAATGTTTTGTCTGTACATTTAGTAATTTTGACTGAAATGGATAGAGGGACACTTAAAAAGAATGGAAGAAATGGAGGAAATGAAATATTTAATATTTTCATTTATTTGCTCTGGTGTCGAGGAAAAGTGCGGCGTTGAGTTCCACCACAAACACACAACGCCTCCAGAATTCGATAGAAAACAGAGTGTCACAATATTAAGTTCCCTCTGCCTACCCTGCTGGGTGCGGCATACAGCGTTAAGATAATTTTACGAACAAAGGATGATTTATAAAAATTACATGAGGGTGAAAGATAACCGCTTTCAAAAAATATTATTTCTATTTGGTTAGATATTTTAGTAACTATCGAGCCGCTTTTTCAACGCAGTCAGCGTGGCTAAACATTAGCAAGCCTCAATTTGAGCAATCCAATCATATGACACGAACAAGAAGCGCACTATTTTCTTATCTTTATCGCGATATGCTTCAATTGATGTATTCCATAGCTCTGAATAAGTTTTCCATGTTTTAATAAGCTGTATTAAATATTATTTTTCCGATCAATATCGAAAAACCGGCCAGACTCGCACAATATTATTGACGATATGTACTTTATTGCCAATATTATTGTACGTGTTTGGCCGCGCTATAAGTGTAACAAAATTACATTCTTGTCTATGTGAGTAGACAACGGTCATTGTCAAAAATAGTAAACGTCAGATCCTTCAAATACAGTGATGGACGTGTATTGATATGAATAGATAGAGCACTGGTTTTATATTCATTGAAAAGTGATACTAACCGACGGTCTTTGTAGAAAATATTTAATCGATATGGTGTCTAGTTGTTCAGATAATCATATTATAATTGTCGCCTGTTGCCAATTATTACAAGTGAAATGATAGCGGCAAGCTGGCTTCAACGTAGAAAAAAATGGAAAACGGAAATCTATTAATACTTTATAAATATTTTCATTATAAGTTATAGTGTTCGTAGAAATAATTATATATTTCAGCGAAACGAAATTGTAGATTTAGACAAGTACTCGTAATATATTTATTATGGGTTCCACTCGAGAAACGGTAACCGTCGGACTGCTCTGCGCGGCGTGGTACACGCTGAGCTCGGCCAGCAACGTCGTGGGGAAACTAGTGCTGACGGAGTTCCCGTTCCCCATGACCGTCACCATGGTGCAGCTGCTGTCCACCGTGCTGTACAGCGCCCCCGCCTTCGCCGCCTGTAAAGTACGGCGAGCTCCGAAATTTCCACGGTCATATTATTTAAAAGTGCTCATTCCGTTGGCCATAGCCAAGTTCTTCACAACAATGTTTTCGCAAATTTCAATTTGGAAGGTTCCAATCTCGTACGCGCACACAGGTGAGGAATAGCGACCGACGCGAGGACAGCGCGAGCGGCGGCAGCGAGGTATGTGGTGTCTCATGGCGTGTGTCTGTGCAGTGAAGGCGACCACGCCGCTGTGGACGGCGGGGCTGGCGCGCCTGCTGTTCGGCGAGCGCCAGCCGGCGCGCGTGCAGGCGGCGCTGCTGCTCATCGCGGCCGGCGTGGCGTTGGCCTCCGCCACCGAGCTGCACTTCGACGCGCTCGGCCTGGGCGCCGCGCTGGCCGCCGCCGCGCTGCTGGGCCTGCAGCACCTGTACTCCAAGCGCGCCATGCGCGACGCCGGCGCGCACCCGCTGCGCCTGCTGCAGACGCTGAGCGCGCTGGCGCTGGCGCCGCTGGCCCCGGCCTGGCTGTGGGCCGAAGGCGCCGCGCTGCGCGAGGCCGACTGGGCGCGCGCCGCCGCACTGCTGGCCGCGGACGGCGCTCTGGCCTGGCTGCAGGCCGTAGCGGCCTTCAGCGTGTTGGGGCGCGTGTCGCCACTGGCGTATGCGGTGGCCTCGGCGGCCAAGCGCGGCGCCGTGGTGGCGGCGTCGCTGCTGCTGCTGCGCAATCCCGCGCCGCCGCTCAACCTGGCCGGCATGGCGCTGGCGCTGCTCGGCGTGCTGGCGTACAACCGCGCCAAGGCGACGCCCGCCGCCGCCGCCCGCGACCGCGCCCCGCTGCTGCCCATATGATGGGAAGTATTATATCATTGACATGTGTAACAGGAACTATAGCATACAGTAAAAAATATTGTTTCTAACATGCATCTTATTCAGACTTCACTATGAACAATGAAAATCTAAGGCTATGCAATGAATGTTATTGTTATTTTTGTAAGCATTAAGTATTAGACAATTTGCCAAATAAATTATACCATAATAATAACCACTTTATGTAATATGTACTTACAATGTTGACTATTTATTTAATCACACAAAAACTTTTGACAAAATTTGTGTCAATCTACACTTAGAAAGTATTTTTATACGTTTACTAAATAAATATTTTTCTTTCTTATTAATTTGTAGAATTACAGAATTTTTATTGCATCAAAAATTTCATCATATTTTTGTCTAATTATTTCTAGAAATCATCTTTAAAATATTTCTTTTTTATGCTAAGTAAATCAGATAGTAATCTGATGAAAATCTTTTCTGTGAAGATTATTGGTTTTCAGATTTAGTTTTTTATGATTGAATAACAAGATAAATAATGTTGCATTACGGCGGTAAAGAGTTTTCTTAATTTATTTCATTGTGATTTTATCTAGTCTATAACATATTTTAATATATCCTTTATTCACCCTTCTTATCACTTTTAGTATGTAATTTTTTCTTTATGTACCAATATGATAGTACCCATCTAGAGAAGGATCTTTGGTGACTTATGGCATTTTTTTAAATAATTACTATAGTGTTTCACCAATTTTTTAGGTACTAACCTACAATTTGTATATAGTAGTAATTTTTAATTAGTATAGAATTAATATAATATTAAATTGATCATGTAAATATTATCTATTCTAGGAGCTTTTTTAAAGTAATAATTTAGAAGTATGTTAGTACTAAATAGTTTAGGTGACATAGCTACAAATTTTTGTATATTGTGAAGTTTTTAATATATTTTATTAATGAAATAAGTATATTTTCTTTGATTCTTACACTTCATCCCAGCGATTTTTTTGTCTTTGAGTATTATGTTAATATAATGGTATATTATAAATATTATATATTAAATGCTACATTAACATATATGAAAGAAGTAACTTCATATTGGGGCTGAGAGCAAGCTATGTCTAAATGAGACTAAATAGATAATAAAATAGATTTAAAATAAATTAATTAATGAATTACATGTTAGGTTTAAAAGTTCTGCTACATTTGTTTGTAATATAAATAAAAATCAAATAAATCAGCTTCACGCTGTATCCCGCACACAGCAGGGTAGGCAGAGGGAATGAGAGAATGTGTTAAGACACTCCATTCCCCACTTTCCGCTGAAATCTGGAAGCATTGCGTGTCGATTGGCGGAACTCAACGCCGCGCTTTCCACCAGAGCGAAGAAATGAAAATATAATTTTAAATAAATATTTCATGTCCTCGAGTGGGGATCGAACCCACAATCAGTAGATTTTGAAGTCACACTTTGTGACTTCAAAATCTACTGATTGACTGGCACTTTTGTAATATGATATTGGATATCCAAAGTAGGAAACATTTAATTGCTGTCTGAATTAGAGTCCACAAAATTAATTGCAATACATTCATTAATTCAAATAAGGTAAAGGAGGTTTAAATAAGGAGGCACAATAAATTAAATATTATAATGTATTTATATCACTCACCACAAACTCAGATACAAGATAATGTAAAAAAAATGCAGTCTTAATAGTACTCTTGGTGCGCCTCGTCCCTTCCTCGCACTACACAGTAGTCAGCTAGCGCACTTCACATCCACTACAGCTCGTCATGGTCGTCGCCGTCGGGCACGGGCTCGTCGTCGGCGGGCTCGTCCTCGGCCGGCTCGTCGTCGGCCGGCTCGTCCTCGACGCGCGCGTCCGCGGGCAGGCCCAGCGCGGTCTGCAGCATGGCCTCCACGCTCTCGGCGAAGTCGACGGCCTGCCCCTCCTGCAGCATGTACCCAGAGCGCAGCGCGGCCACGCGGTGCAGCGCGGTGGCCACGCGCAGCGCGGCGGCGTCGTCGGGGTCGGCGCGCACGCGGCGCAGCAGCTCGCGCAGCACGGGGTGGCGCGGGTTGATCTCCAGCGCCTTCTTCTGCGTGAGGTGGTGCTTGCGCTGCGCGTCGTCGGCCTTCTGGTGCGCGTTGGACATGGCGAGGCGCTCCATGTTGCCGGTCCAGCCGAAGGCCGTGGCCACGAGCGCGGCGGGCGAGCGCGCCAGGCGCCGCGACACGGAGGCGCGCGTGATCCAGGCGCCCAGCTTCTCTCCCAGCCAGCGCGTCAGCGGCTCGAACTCCTTCTTGTACGCCTCCATGCGCTCCTTCTGCGGCTCACTCTCTTCCAGGTCGAACACCTCCTTGGCGATGTTCTGGAACTTCTTGCCGTCGAACTCGGGCAGCGAGGAGAGGCAGTACTCGTCGACGGCCTCGGTGAGGTAGAGCACCTCGTAGCCGGCGCGCACGAGGCGCTCGGCGAAGGGCGAGCGGCGCACCTCGGCGAGGCCGGCGCCCGCGATGTAGTAGATGTGCGCCTGGCCGGGCCGCATGCGCGCCACGTACTGCTCCAGCGAGGTGCGCTCGTCGTCGCCGGAGAGGCGCGAGGAGTGGAAGCGCAGCAGCTTGGCGAGGCGCGAGCGGTTGGAGGGGTCCTCGATGACGCCCAGCTTCACGTTGGTGGAGTACTCGCGCCAGAAGTGCGCGTACTCGTCGTCGGGGATCTTGCGCAGCATGTCGAGCGCTTTGCGGACGAGCTTTTTCTTGATGATCTTGATGAGCTTGTGCTGTTGCAGGGTCTCGCGGCTAACGTTGAGCGGCAGGTCGTCGGAGTCCACGATGCCCTGAATGAAGGCCAGGTAGTTGGGCATGAGCTCGTTAAACTCGTCAGTGATGAACACGCGGCGCACGTACAGCTTGATGTGGTCGGTCTTGGTGCCGTAGCGGTTGAAGGAGTCGGCGGGCTGCGCGCGCGGCACGAACAGCAGCGCGCGGAACGTCACCTCGCCCTCCGCCACGAAGTGCGCCCTGCGAACGATACATCATTTCATTCACGAAACCCACATTACAGTATGGAAAAAAAATAAGGCTGGCCCAATTTTTACAAAAATTTAAATATTTGATAATAGATATTGTTTATTAGATATACAGTGTCCCGGACTTTTTATGAACTAATAAAATAGAATATTTCTGCCATACTATGTAACTATTTGTGCAGCGCATGCGCCTAAAGCAATTCGGTGGCGTTCCTTATTATTATTTCATTATTTAAGGCTAACTTAAATTTACATCTTATTGTTATATAGCACTTCATGAATAATGTAGCTTTCATACAAAACAAAAAAAAAGTAAATCGGATCAGTAGATCCTGAGATTTATTTGATGTTGGAACAAACAAACAAGCCACTTCCACTTTGTTATATTAGTATAGATAAGGTTTAGTATATCTATTATCCCGGAATGACACTTACTTGGCGAGAGGTGCGGTGGTGTCCTTGGTGAGGGACTTGTAGAACTGTGTGTACTCGTCGTCGGCCACGTCGGCGGGCTTGCGCGTCCAGATGGGCTTGTTGTCGTTCATCAGCTCCCAGTCCCACACCGTCTTCTCAGTCTTCTTGGACGCCGCCTTGTCCTCGGCCGCGTCCTCCACCTTGGCGTCCTCGTCCTCGTCGCCCGCCTCGGCGTCCTCGGGCGCCTCCTCCACCGTCTCGGTGCGCGAGGCCCACAGGTAGATGGGGAAGTTGATGAACTGCGAGTACTTCTTGACGAGCGCGCGGATGGTGTCGGGCTGCAGGAAGTCGGCCGCCTCCTCCTTGAGGTGCAGCGTGATGTGCGTGCCGCGGCGCAGCGTGTCCCCGCGCGGGTCCGGCGCCACGCTGAAGGAGCTGGCGTCCGAGTCCCACACGTGCTGCGCGTCCTCATTGTGCTTGGAAGCCACGGTCACGCGGTCCGCCACCAGGAAGGCGGAGTAGAAGCCCACGCCGAACTGGCCGATCATGTCGTTGGTCTCCTGCGCGCCGCCCTGGCCGTCCTGCATCTTGGACAGGAAGTCGGCGGTGCCGGACTTGGCGATGGTGCCGAGGTTGTTCACGAGGTCGTGGCGCGTCATGCCCACGCCGGAGTCGATGACGTGCAGCATGCGGCGCTCGGGCTCCGCCTTGATGCGGATGCTGAGGTCCGCGTCGGCCGCCAGCGCCTCGCGCTCCGTCAGCGACAGTAGCCGGATCTTGTCCAGCGCGTCGGACCCGTTCGAGATCAGCTCACGCAAGAAGATCTGGAAACAAATTGTATGACGTCAGGTCATGGCTGATATAGCGTTTTCGAAATTTCAAATTTAGAATATTTTTTTTTAAATAAGATTATTACATTAATTTTGCGCATGAAATACTATTTAATGTGTGAAACTATTGAGGAATATCTATATGTCAAGTGGCCTATTGCAAACATTTTATCACGACACAAAGTACGTATAGCCAGCTAGGTTACCTCCTTGTTCCTGTAGAGGGAGTTGATGATGAGCTTCATCATGCGGTTGACCTCGGTCTGGAAGGTGTAGTTCTGCGCGTGCTCCCGCATCTCGCGCTGCTGCGCCACGCTGAGCCCGTCGGGGGAGATGGCCTCCTCCTCGCGCAGCACCGCTTCCGCGTCTGCACACAATACGCCATTTTATATATGTATTTGCAGTTCATAAAAAAATTCATTTCAACATTCATAATACATTTTGCATGTATTTTTTTTTTTTTTTTTATGGAAAAGGACAAGGCAAACGAGCGTTCGGGTCACCTGATGGTAAGTGATTACCGCCGCCCACGGCCCCGTGCAACACCAGAGGAGCTACAGGTGCGTTGCCGGCCTTTAAGGTGGAGATAGACGCGCTTTTTGAAGGTACTCATGTCATAAAATTGACCTGGAAACACTGCTGCGGGTAGGCCATTCCACAGTTCCGTGGGTGGAAGGAAGTTCCTACGAAACCGCACAGTAGTGGATTGCCACGTATCCAGGTGGTGTGGATGATATTTCAGCTTGTGACGTACTGTGTGGTTAGAAAATTCAGCGGCAGGTAACAGGTCAAACAGTTCTTCAGAACACTCCCCATGATAAATGCGATAGAGAACGCACAGCGAGGAAACGTCTCTACGCAAAGCCAAAGTATCAAGCCTTTCACAGATTATTGGGTCCCCAATGATTCGAATGGCTCTACGTTGTATGCGATCGAATGGTTCAAGCTGATACTGAGGTGAACCAGCCCAGAGATGAGAACAGTACTCCATATGAGGCCGAACCTGCCTGCCTGCCGGCCAAACGGTGTTTTGGCGTGAAGTACCGTCTCGCTCTGTTGATGACAACCAGTCTCTTCGAAGCCAACTTGGCCTTGCTTTCCAAATGATTGCGATACTGGCAGTCACTCGAAACATTGAGGCCCAATATACTGATACTGGGCGCGGCTGTAAGGGGAATGTTCTGAAAGACTGGTGAGACGATAAATGGGATTTTTTTT
>JAAIXJ010000762.1:46606-79215 GCA_013403705.1 Heliconius hermathena
CGCATCCCATCCCAATCTGCTGACTTGTAGTGCCAGACGCGACGAGTTGCGGGTGATCTGCAGCTGCCGCGCTTAATGGGCACGACACTCCGTACCAGGCAGTGGTCAGAAGACCCCAAAGGGGCATCGACGACAACCTGGTACTGTTCCGGATGTGAAGTCAGCAGAAGGTCCAATAAAGAGGCATTGTGGTTGTCCACGTCCGGGAGTCGCGTAGGCGACTCAACCAATTGGGACAATCCGTTCGCCATAGCAAGGTCAAATGCAGCCCTCCCCGCGTGGTCGGTGGTGCGTGATCCAAGCCAACTGGCATTGTGCGCATTAAAATCGCCAAGTATCACGACCTCAGCGGAGGGGATCTGTGAGAGCATATCGTCGATAGCCGATTGAATGTGCTCCATGAGCCGATCCGTTTCTGCATTACCACTGTGGGACCTGTAAAGGCATGCGTAGACTCGGGCACGACCGTCCGAGTCAACACGGAGCCAGATGGTAGACAGGTCCCGACCTTCAAAATGGGCAAGACGACGGAAACTTAGGTCCACCCTTACGTACACAGCGACCCCGGCATGAGGTATAAAATTATGTTCTATTTTGTAGCCGGGGTATTGGAGATAGGCTGTGTCGCTCGGTCGGGCAATTTGAGTCTCCGTCAGGAATAACAAGGCCGGCCGTGCCGTCTCGAGATGGTGGTGGACGGCATTCAGGTTGGAATGTAGACCCCTGATATTGCAAAAGTCCACGTTAAGCGTGGAAGGGGTTGCCGTGGAGCGTACGTCTCGTTTGCCCTGTCTATTGCGCGGTACTGTGCCCTCCCCAGAATTCGAAGGGCGGCCTGAGTTTTGAGACTCAGGGAGGGATTCTCCAGCACCGGAGGAGCTGGTACCCTCCTGGGGTAGTTTGTCTTTAAGTGCCGCTATCATATTCCAGGGAGGGGTGGGGGTTGGGCTCCGGAGCCCGGCATTACCTGATGCGAAACGCAGTGGCATAAAGCCACTACTTAACGCCGGTTTTAAATGCCGGGGGTGGTAGTGATCCGGTCGAGTCTGCCCATACGTGTTGCCATTGCTGGCGACGTGACTCTACCACACGTACTTTAGTCGCCTCTTACGCCACCACCAGTACCAGGATGATCCTATTCTAAGCCGGGATCACATGGCTGTATTTTTAATTACATACAAACAGCCATCATAATATTATGAACGCAAAGTTGCATAGGGTATTTTTATATATAAATGTGTATGTGCATTGGTATTTATATACAGAGTGGAAGTGTAAGCACCACTTTAAATGGGACCACAGTTTTAACTACTATATAAAAGCCTAATATAAATCAGAAAAAAATAAATTCCCAAAAATGAATAAGTTATTTTTTCAAACTAAATAAATAATAAAATTGTCGTTTTAAAATAAAACGCCATTTGTAAGGACAACGCACGCACACATAAACCCATCAAAGGAACACCGCCGCACACGCCTCGTTCCGAAATCGAGTCGTAGGTATTGGCGATAAAGTTCAAAGTTGTTTAACCTTTAGTAGTATTTTTGTAGTATTAAGTGTTTACGTTATTGGGATCTATACGTAATCGCGTCACACAAAATACAGGTATGGATAAAAATCGTGAAATGAAAAAAAAATCCTACGTCCAAACTGTTGAGGCATCTTGATTAATTTCTTTAGGTATGGGTTTGAAATATTTTACTCTATATGCTGTTTCCGTATAAGGAGCGCTGCCTCTTCCACCCTGTATATTTGCTTAGAAAACCAACGACGTCCTCACAGTAAAGCAATATGGTGTCTAGCTTTTCCGTCAAAAATGGTGAATCTGGATTAAAAATTATACTTATACATTTTTATGGTATTTATCAATCACAAAAAATATATATATTTCTATATTATAGTAACATATTCAGGACCTTTGGGTGGAATTAGGGCATAATTCAAACGGGTGTGATACACCAATAAATGACATCATTCATTCATAATATGGTCTCTCTTAGAATTGACACATTGTTTTGCACGCGCATGCCGTTTCCTTTCCGCTTCGTTGCTAGGAGCCGTGTAGCCGATTAAATCGATTCGGTTTGATGGTGACCGGAGATGTCGGCGGTGGTGACGGAGCACAGCGAGCACGAGGCGCGCGAGGTGCACGAGGCGCCGCTCCACGCGCGCTCCTTCAAGCTGCGCTTCGCGGCGCAGCGCGAGCTCGGGCGCTCCTACGTGTCCGCGGTCAAGCCGCTCACGCTGCGTGAGTGTTGTGCGATTAGCGTGGTGCTTTGAGATTCTCCTACATATTTAAAAAGTATGCACAATCTAATTCCTCCTGTCTTATTTTAACTATTAGAGGAGGTAAAATTCCTACTGTATGCTCCAAGCACTGCGTTACTTGTTACTTCTGTTCTGTTTGTCAAAGTCACATACTTTTTGGGGTCTTTAAAAATAAAGTCTACGCTTAATATTAGGCCTATAATCTTTGTAAAGAAATATATAATTAATCAGATGTTGATGATGGTCGCTTATACTAAACATTTATAAATTGATAAAAATTGGATTCAAAATCTTTAAGCAATTTTTTTTTCAAGATTATTACATAATAACTATTTTATTCAATAATCAATTAAATGACTATCACAATAAATAAATAACTGCCTATTACTAATTTAGAACTATTGACAGCGGCGGTGGTGCGAGCCAAGTTCTACCGCCGCTCCTCCTGCGGCGAGGAGCAGGAGGCGCTGGCCCGCGTGGGCGACCTGTTCCAGCGAGGGCCGCGCCAGAAGTACGACGCGCCCGTCACCACCTCGCACGAGTACGTCACCATTACCTACTGCCTTACAGTTTCCTAGTAAACGCCTAATTGGCTAAGTTCATTTTATATAAACGTTCTTGTGATATCAATCTAATTTTTACATGTCAACTATAACACGTTAACTTTATCAACAAGTTTAAAATTATTTTATCACAATATTATAATATTATGAATATATTATTATTGATTTTTTATTGATTTATCATGAATTAATCTTTATGAGGTTAATAGTGTTAATATTTTTTATATTACATATTTTACAATTTCCTATTTTTTTTTATAATTTGTACATGAGCCTTATTATTCAAGTCTGAAGAATATATAACTATATACTTCTGCATTCTGAACTTGGCCAGTCACTAGCGCCCATTGTGTATAATATGTGTATGGTGAATACATGGAACACTCAAGTAGTCTTTTGTCTCTTTTTATTTTCAAAGCATTGCATACAGGTATGGATGGTGGTGGGACAAAAATAGAGAACATTCCTGTGGTGACAGACGACTTCACCATCACATACGGGACTCCGCATGGCTTAAGGAGAGATTAAGAGTACTCGCTACAGATGTTGGCCTTAAAAGACGATAATGTGAAAATGTTGTACAATAAAACATGATATGTCTTATACATTGCTAATTATTTAAATTGTGTTATTTACCTAGTCTTTGACATGTTATGTTATTATTATAAGTTAAAAAAATTCTATGAAGTATGTGTTAAGTTAATAAAATAAAGCAATTAAGCTACAAATCAACATTTATTTGGACACCTCAAATCAACATATTTATTTTTAACCTATAGTTGGTAGTCAACATTTCTTTTAAATCTAAAGCATTCAGCGTTTATTTTGAAAACTCTAAATCTATATTTTTAAACCGCAAATCAACATATTTAAATTAATAATGAATACAATTAGTGGCAAATTGACAATAATACACATATATAGAAATACAATGTTGAAAAGAAACATAAATAATGGTACAGACGCCAAGCTTTCTGCCCTCTCTGGGAAAAGTCTGTTCTGTTTTTCTTTAAATAGTTCCGCGCTTCCGAAAATAATAGTTTGTTATACACACTCTCAAGGAGCACTTCAAAACACTCTGGCTACAATATCCAAATGTACATATTTAGACTTATTCTTTGCCCACCAACCAAAATGGTTTGAGGGTAGAAAACTATAAGCTGCATAGCTGTCAAATTCCACAGCAGTTGGGGCTTTTAGAATCTTCAGCAATGATAAGATTGGTGTGCCAAGTTCTTCATAAGAATTCCAAGATGCCACATGAGATTCCTCTAAAAAAATATTTGTAGAGATCTTCCCCTGTTTGTTATAGTTTCATCTTTGCTTGAGCTTTCAGTGTCGGTTCTCTGAATGGCATCTAGAAAAAGCCTTCTTCTTGCCAGGTCGCACTTTTCAGGAGCAAAAAATCATATTCTATATCGAGGGTCCAACAATGTAGATACAAAGTAGTATTTGTCGTCTTCCAAATAACAAAAACAACTTTGAATTTCTTCTTATACCGTCTGTACGATTACGATACGAATATCTGAAATTTTGGGCCTTCGCAGGCAGTGAGGTATCGCTCACTAGTCATCTAGCCAGAAGCATACACGTTAAAACCTGCTTACGCGGATAAACAATGAAATAGTAAATGGAATAATTTGAGCGAATATCAAATTCAGTAAAGGTTAATTGGTGGAACAACTATTTGGTGCATCTTTAATATTTATACCATTCAAGAGTCAAAAAAACAAAAAGCTGTATTTTATTTCAAACAGTAGAGAATACAAAACAATTTTTGAAATTGTAATAACTTTCAGATAAAATATAAAAAACTGATAACTTGTTATTTAAAAAATCACAAATCTTATTCAGAAAGTGCCTACAATGAAACCAATCTCACAAAAAAATTAAATGGCAAATACATAGGTATAGATAGAGTTATAAGTCGACTGATTGCAACCAGCAAAGTCTACAAAAAGATAGAAAACAGAACTTCAAACTACGTACTTCACTCACTACTGGAAAGTTACTAAGCTAAAGCATAAAGTTATTAAGCTAAAGCTTTGCAGAACATCTAGAAAATATCTTTAAGCCAAATGGAGATAGTGAAAACCGGGATAGGAGTTAGATAGTGGTTTTGCTAACAGAAGTTAGGCAAATATTATTGATTGCCTGATTTCTTTTAACAAAAAAATTAGCATAAAAATCTCCTACATTGGATTTAATCTCAGGAAATATACTACATAATCTAGCAAGAAAGGGTTAGTTAAACAAATTTAATCAACCCTGCAGTTAGATTTAATTATGTGCCAGATCTATGGAAACCAGCTGAAACAATAATGATGGCAAAGCCAGGTAAACCACATAAAGATCTGAAATCTTACAGACCAATTTCACCATTATCTGCTATATCAATGTTATATGAAAAACTCTTTTTAAAAAGGCTCAAGCCAATTCTAGAGAGTAACAAACTCATCACAGATCATCATTGATAAAGTACATAAAATAACAAACCTCATTGAGAAAAACTTGGAAAATAAAGAGGTCTACATTATGTCGCATAGACTTTTGATAAAGTTTGTTAAAAAAATATAGTTTTAACAAACTTTATCAAAACTTAACTCATAAACTTTTAACACTAATTTAAAATATTCTATATCAATCTCCCTAGAATTATCTATTATTAAAATAAAGATAATAGTGGCTATGATAAGTTAAGTATAATCTCATTATTTTTTTAAATTCAATGATATTGATAAATTATAGCCAGTACGTACAAAACTGGCTGCGTAAAGCTTACTATACAAGTGTACCTACCGGTGCGGGAACCTTCACGCGACGCTCCCAGGTCTACGTCTACCGTCACCTCCTCCACAGACCCGACGCCCTCCTGTGCATGACACCATCCTGTGGATTAATTTATCATACATACATATATATATATATATATATACATTACACTTGAGACTTCTGATATTTAGCATAAAACAAGATGAAATCATGGCATGACATGACAAGACATTTCAGAACTAGAAAGTTCTAAATACATATAATTTTAATAACATTATTATTTCACTGTTTTTGATTTTTCATGTTATCGATTAACATACGTGTACAAAAGCATCTAATATGTTAAGTTAGATTAACGTTTAAAAATAAAATCACAAGCAATTGCAACATTAAATCCGAATATTACCTGAAAGCAGCAGGATGCCCGCGCCCAGTAAAATAAAGTACTTCATTTTAGTCCACTTCTGGTGTATTTTTGTTGAAATTAATTCACAATTCACAAGTTACCGGCGTCAGACGCCGCAAGTTTTCAACGTTCGAGTGATCAAATGGAACAAACAAAGTTTACCAGATAAATTATCCCAACGTCTAGATTCATAGACACTTTATAGATATGATAACAGATAATGCCAGCGTGATTGGGTATAATTGAAGAGAAGTGTGACGATGTCCAATGAAATTTAAACACGCCAGGAATTCAGCAAATAAGAAGAGATAAAATACAAATGTCTAAATGCTATTGGCTATAATGAAACGTGACGACATGACATGACGCTTGACAGCACGACATCTAAAACATATTTTATGATATTTTTAAGAAAATAACTAAAAAAAAAGCAAAAAAATATGCATTTGTAAAAAAAATATTAAAAAGAAAAATATTTTAAGAAAAAAATAATTAAGAATAATGTAAAAATCACTTAAAAATTAACTTATTTTTACATTATTCTTAAATGAAATAAAAAAATATATTTTTAACTTTTTATTTTTAGAGAAGTGTGTTTTTTTAAATCATTCTGTTTATTATTTTTAAGTTTTTTCTCACTATTAATTGTAACTCCTGTTAACCTACAAACGGAAATTGGTAGATTGGATCCTTTGGTAGTCGAATCCGACTCGTACATAACCGGTTTTTTTTCATATTGTTATATTGTCATCAGCCATTGAAATCAAAATTTCAAATTAATCCGACGTGTTAAAGTCGGCTAAAATCACGTACAAAGTTTCCGTTACAAACATACATATAGCTTGGCAAAAAAAGTTTAGTGTGTGAGTTTGTGACAGGTGGAAATATTTTGTATTAATGGCAGCACTGTTTAGCTCAGCTGGCTGTCAATGTCAAGTACAGTACTTATTGTGTCAACTGTGTGCCGCCTTTTTCTTTCCATTCATTTAAAAAACTTATATTGTTATTAACCTTTAAGAAAATGAATAAGACTATTCGGATTAGTTCTAGAAAAATAATTTACACCGTTTTCTTGCGATGTTTGGCAGAAAGTGAGGCTGGACGAATTTTGTCTCAACTTAACGATGTTTATCGCCAAACTTCTGAAATGACAAGTTTATTCGTATTAAATTCCTTTAGCTCTTCATATTAGATTTATACTTGCTTTTAATGTACAGAGGACCATATTTACTATAGTCGTCATTGTATTTAAGTTTTATATAATTTTACAAAAATACCTATCAGGTTTATTTTGACATTTTGTTTATAAATTTTCCAATGGCTGCAAACGTTTGATCTTTTATAACGCTTTTATTCCGCTTTATTATATTAGTATAGATTTAGTGTTATATTTATGTTTTTTTAGGAACCTACCCTTTGCTCCCTATTGAAGAAAAGATAGATACATAGAAAAACTTTATTGCACACGACGACACTGTTACAGATAAAAATAAAGAACAACCTTAAAATAATTCCAGAGCGTGCAAAGGCGGTCTTATTGCTGATAGCAATCTCTTACAGACAATCTTTGAAGAAAGTAATCTTAAGAGAAACGAGCTAGTGCAAATTGAAAATATTAAAAAAAAAGTAAATTAATTAAATAATTACCTTATAAATAAATAATACGTAAATACAAATATACGTAACATATATATATAAATATATATTCATATGAATGTGTATATATGTATGTATATATATAGATACACATTCATACATACTAAAAAGATCTAGACATTGAAAGAAGAGCATTTAAGAACAATTCTTAAAGCACTGGGCATTCTGATACAAAAAATGTTAGTTTGAAAGATCTATTTTGATAGAAAAACTAACATTGCAGTTAAAAGAAAATAATAAATAAAAATAATAAAAAAAATATTATTTACATACATGAGAATTACGTTAATTCGTCATACAAAGGGTCTAGACCTAGAGGGTATAACTCGATAAGCATGGGACTGCAGTGGCTTCTAATGAATTATTTTTATTAACGATTAAGTATGAGAGACCTTTCTCGTTCTAGTATGTTTTTTGAGAATGAAAAGTGGCAGATCGGCAACGCTTAGTAGTATTTTTGTAGTAGTAGGTGTTAACGTTGTTGGTATCTATTCGTATCTGCGTCACACGAAATACAGTATGGATAAATATCGTGAAATGAAAAAAAAATCCTACGTCTAAACTGTTGAGGTACCTTGATTAATTTCTTTTGCTTTGTGTTTGTGCATTTACATGTTTTACCCTTAGCGGAAATAGTAATGGGAATTTTATAACTTATGTCAAGAAATTGACAGTTTTAGTAAGTGGTACTTGTAGTTTCATGATGCTCGCGAGCATATTTGGAGAACAATGCATCGGAAGGTATGGACCTCGGTGGTGGCCTGCCCGTTCCCCGGACCTCACGCCGCTTGATTTTTTTTTGTGGGGGCAAGTAAAAAATGAAGTATATGCGTCAGAAGTCCATACAGAAGACGAGCTCCGGCAAAGAATTGAGCGTGCTTTTGATAAAATTAAAGAATTAGCCGCGCGGGGGGATCTACTGAATAAAGTAAGACGTAATTTGTTACGCAGATGTCATTTATGTATTTACAAGCAAGGGGGACACTTTGAAAATTTAAAAATGTAGCAAATAATAAGTGGACAGAAAGAATATGATAAAAGTGTGTGTAAAGTGTATTCCTAAGTGTTGCGTTGATTTAACATCACTTCGCCGCCGTTTGCTACATACCTACGCTAGTTGCTGCGACTCGATTTCTTGAATGAAGCGTGTGCGACGTTGCCGCTTTGACAGCTTAGTGTGCGCGTATGTGTGCGTGTTTATAATATTCTTCACAAATGGCGTTTTATTTTAAAACGATTATTTTATTATTTATTTTGTTTGAAAAAAAAACTTTTTCATTTTTGGGAATTTATTTTTTTCTGAATTATATTAGGCTTTTATAGAGTAGTTAAAACTGTGGTTTCATTTAATGTGGTGCTGACACTTCCACCCTGTATATTCACTTGTTCTAATAACTTACTATTTACAATGATCTTGCATTCCGTCCTTTCTTCATCTCTTTCAAAAATCAGAACCTTTGTCTTATTCACATTGAGGCTTAGACCATTATATTCACACCCTTCTTTCAGAGTGGTGACCAATGCCTGCAACTCGCATTCTGATGATGCAATAAGCACTGCATCATCTGCGTACAGCAGGCAATTCACATTCAGGTCACCTACTTTCACTCCCATATCACTTTGTTTCACTCCTTGGAGACAGCTATCCAAATACAAATTGAACAACCAAGCTGACATGGCGCAACCTTGTTTAACACCCGATCGGATGTCAAACCAGGGCGACATGCCAGCTCCTACTCGCACGCAGGCTGAGTGATCTCTGTAAAGAGACTTTACAGCCTGCAGCAAGGGTCCGCTCACATTGTACCGGGGTAGTATCTCCCATAATTTCGGTCTTACAACTCTGTCAAACGCCTTTTCCAAGTCCACAAAAGCACAGAAAACTTTTCCTTGATCATGCGGACGGAAAAGATCTGATCCATACACCCTCTTCCAGGTCTAAGGCCTCCTTGGGCCTCCCACAACAGCCTTTCAGATCTTTTTTGGATTCTTCTTGCATAAACTTTACTACCTAAGCTAATCAAACTGATAACCCTATGGCTTGCGCAGTCTATCTGTGAACCTTTGCCTTTATACAAAGGCACGATGACCACACCTCGCCAATCGTTTGGGGCCTCCCTGATTTCCAGCATAAATTGCACAAAAACCATATTTGATCATCTCGGCTAACTCTATCTGCTCTCACTGACTTACCGCATTTCAGACTTCGTCTTGCACTCTCAACTTCTATCTTTAATAAACAGCTTAATAATAAATCACTTTAGTAATAATATTTATCAAAAATATCTTATACGTATATATATATTTATATATCAACATTAACGAAAAAAAAAACTACACCTAGAACATCGACGAGCAAGAACAGCGTGCAACAACGACGCGCAATGAGAAAATACGGTATTTGTGCGTTCGTTGGTCGGGTCGGTCAAACTCGGTTAATGTCGTAAAATTCCAGATTTTGAGGAAAACTCATCGCTTACTTTTGTCGATGTATGTTATATGTACCATTGTATATCGTAAAGAAGCCTGGATTTAATAGTGGGCACGTTTTAATTTAATTTTTGAATATCGTTTGAATAACTAACTTTTAACTTTGTAAAATCCGAAAATATCGAAAATCCCGGTTTATTGTAAAATTAAAACCGGGATTTTTAAGACCTGTATTTGGTCCGATATCCCGGGATTTTTGAATCTCGGGATCCCGGATTGCGACCCCTAGTACCTATAGAAGCTATTTTACACATCAGTTGTACAAATGCGAGTTTATTTAATAAGTATTGCTGTGTAAGTGTATTTTGACTTTTTTTTATAAAAAATTAAGTGGGAGTGTAAGGTGTGTCATTATTTTAGCTATATAACATTGCAGGTATTCTATTGCTCTTTCAAAATTGACATATTAAATAATATTGCAATCATTTTAAACATTGTTAGCCGCGTTTTTACACTGTTTTGTCATATACTACATATAAAATGTTGAAATATTATAAGATAGTGTGTAAATATGTTGAGTGGCTTATCTCCATACAAGTTTGTTACGCGCGTGCACGTTCACATAATGTTTTTTTTTTATTTTGATAGGTGTCAATTCACGGGGTGAAAGAAAAAAGCGCTTTCAAATTAACTTATTTTTTTTACAAATTATAATGTTTTAAAAAATTATAAGCTTATAACACTTTTAAATTGCAAATAAAAAAACTTTGCCAAAATTGTCTTCCTCTTAAATAATTCTTGATAAATCAGAAATGATTATTTATTTTTTTACTATGTTTTTCAATGGTTAAAATTATGACAAATTTTTGTTTTCTGTTTCTTTTATTGTATAAGTTTTTTTAAGTGTAAGTAATATCAAAGAATGATTTGTATTATGTTTGTTCTCTTTTTTTATTAATTCATGCATGTCAAGTTAGCCTATAAGTGCGGTATACAATTCATGTTGTAGTCTCTTAAGATTGTTTTGTTTTTAGCATAAGAATTATTACTGTATACAACGTTGGCTTCCTATTAAATAAAATAAAATAAAATAGCCAATGTTCAAAAAGAAAATGAATCTAAAGGTACGTTGTTGTTTTTGCTGATCATAATAGGCTATAAATGGTGTTCTCCTTCCTTTTATTTAAAATACCTGTAAAGCTTAAAAAGATTGCAGAGATATTACACAAGAATTAATATTGTTTGAAAATAACATTTGCAAACACGCTATGTCAGCATCCTAAATTTATTCACTACAAATACAATTGTGAAATTATTTTCCGCTTTTGATTTGTAGCGTATAAATAAGCAAATTAAATATATAATAAATGAGTTGAACATAAAGTCTCGTCTCATTAGCATCGTCACGATGTTATAGCCCACAAGATCACAATAGAATAAAAATCTAAATAATAAGTACTTCACTACATCTTTCACAGCTAATAAGCATACAGGTATTTCAAAATATTATGTGTCAACATGTATCATGTCTGTTTTTGTCGTACTGTATGGTGTTGCTGTATAAATTGAAGTGACGGCCTCATTTTTTCCAGACTTTTTTGCCTTATTCCGTGCCGTGGAAATTAATAAATTTGTAGATGTATTGATTGATTGGTTTCTTAATTTATGCCGTTTCGAGCGTGCCAGCACGTGAGCACAATTCATTTCGCCAATGTCACGTTGTATGGAAAACTCACGAAGGAAATTGACCGGTAAAAAAAAAGTGTAGATGTATTTATAATCTGTTTGATCAATGTCAGCTGTCTAATGTCAAGACAAATGGCTTATGCCGTTTCTGTCATTGTATGACAGAATCCAAATTGACAGTCATGCCCGGCGAAAATTAATTTTGTATTTAAAACGATGATAGTGAATACGTAGATCTCTTTCTGTTTTTTATATAAAATGGAAGCCAAAACTTTACCTAAGACCCTTTCGGGTAAGCGACAAATTAAATATCGCGAGAGCACATGGAGACTTCATGAGTTTGAAGTGTGGAGCGGGGAATTTATTTGTCGTGTTGTTGCTTTACGAATGAAGGACTCGGTGCTCTTATGGGTGGGTGGTAGAGAAGCCCAATTAAACGAAGTAGCCCTTGGAGTGCCTTTAGCGGTTGGTGACGGAGCTCTCGCCACTACCTTACTCGGAGAAGGAAACGCTTCAGGACTCGCTCGTCGTCTCACTCTGGCTCTCGGTCGACAAGTGTATGTGTGTTGTGGAAAAGTGTTCGACAGATTTACTGCTCCTCTCGTAGAAAAGGGAATAGCGGCAGAAATCAAAAATCGTGCAGATTGTTTTTAATTATTATTAACTCACTTATAATTACTGTGTATTAGGTTAGCATTGTGTATATTAGTAATAAAAAAAATTATGATTATATTTTTTTATTCTCTCCTGACTGGTTTTAAAAGAATAAGTAAATATCTTGACAGGCATTTTGTGAATTTAAAACAAATTGGACAATAAATATCAATATAAATAATATTACGAACATGTAATAATATATTTATTGTTGCCAATACACTTGATATAGTGCTATCAAGTGTAAATTAAGTAGTGAGCCTTGCCAATATTAACATTGTTATCATCATGTGAAAATTTGGTGAAGGTAGAAAAAGAAGAGCTTCTTAAATAAATAAATAAAAAAATTAAAACAGCTTTATTCATACAATTTTTTACAATTAGGTACTAGGAATGACTCGCTTCTCCGTTTGGTACATTTAAGCTTTTATTTATTTATTTTGCTTTATTTAATGGCAGGAGTTGGAGATCGGAGCTATGATGGAAAAGTGAGTGGTAAGAGAGGTAGGGACCTAGGTTGACCTTCGAAAACAGTATCAAAGATACTGGAGGAAGGTCAAGTAAAAAGCATGAGGACCCCCTGGAGGGCATGTATGAAGAGGTTGATGACAGTGGATGAGGCTGGGTGTGAAAGAGGTATGTAGAGACCGAGCGATAGATAGAGAGTGATAGAGTGTATTAAGTATGATAGATGAGAAAAGCTTATATATAACTGAAAACTATATGATAGGCCCCATTGTTCTGATATTTGTTCTGAATCTAATATCTATTAAAAAGTGATGTCAAGTACGGTATTATTATTTGTGCTCCAATTTTGAATGTTTCATTAGTTAGATCAGTGATTCTCAACCTGTTTTTTGTTGCGGCACATATTTAACGATTTCAAAATTTGGCGACACACAGAGAAATTATTTACTACAACACACTGCAAAAATAGTTTATGACAAAAATTTTAAATATACGAATTTATTTTTTGTGGATTTAAATATATATTCATGTCAAAAATATTATTCTTTTTAAATGATATAATTTAATTATATTAACATTATTATATATTTGCAAAATTTGGTGGCACACAAAAGTGCCGCGGCACAGTGGTTGAGAATCACTGAGTTAGATTATCTGGCCCTGGACTTTTTTCTGGTTTCAGTGCCTTTATATGTTCATTACTTAATACGTCTATTTCACTTATTGTTTGTATAGTGTCTTGAGTTTGTTCTTCATCTTCAATTTCGTTGTATTTGTTTCTTTTCATTATAGATTTTTCTGGTATGTTTTTATAGAGGTGTCTATAGAACTCCGTGGCACATTTGAGAATATCTTTCCTGTTTTAATTTTCCTTCTCACCATCTTTTAAATTTTGAATTCATGTCTTATGTGTTGTTAGTTCTTTGTTGGCTCGTTTTGAACTTTGGAGTGTCTTCAGGTTCTATACTTGTTTTTCTATGATGGTTATAGTCATCTCTGATTGTTTTTTTTGTGTTTTTAAATAATTGCTTTAATTTTTCTTTTTCGTTCTTAGTTTTGTTTTTTAATAACATTAGTTTCCCACGTCTATCCATCAGGTTTAGTGTGCTGTTAGTTAATATTTTATGATTATGAATGTTGATTTTGTTTTTTAATTTGAGGCTTTTGGTTATCACTTCTTCTAGTTTATTACTCATCATTTGTAAATCATAATCAGTCGTAAAAAGTTCGGTTCTGTTCTTTTTATTATGGCGTCCCGAGAGAAACGGTAAAAAAAGATAATATTATACAACAGAAAAATGCATATAAAAGGGATTCAGGTAAAATACTTCCTTCCCCATTTGGATTTTGCTGTAACAAGACAAAAATATATATACAATATATAAACATAGAGGGTTAGTAATAGGTAGGTACCTATTATTTTACAACGATGTTAGTTTATAGTTTCATTGTATTATCCTTAATATAATAAAACAGTAAAAATATTTTCTCTGGACATTTATTAATTTTGACTGAAATGGATATAGGGACATTTAAAAAGATTAATGGAAAGCAAAAATATTTTTTTTTAATTTCTCGTCTGTCTGTCTATTTGTATGGTCACGTTTTTCTCTGGAAGTACTGAACCGATTAACTTAAAAGTTTCTCCAATTGCTTTTTTTTAACTCAACTCAACATTTAAAGTTCGTTTAAAAAACGTTTGGTTCATCAAAATCGGTTCATTAAAAAAAGTTATCGGCATTTGAATGAACTCAAGGCATTAGTTTGCTGAGAATGTTATATAGCAATCGCGCTGGTAAGATTCCTGGCTAAAGAATGACATTCGAAACGTCTTGGTTATATGATTGTTGATAAAAATATATATTTTTAAAGCACTATTGTTCAGAGTACAAACAATAAAGTAAACAAAATAGAATTGTTAGTGAAGGTTACCTTCATAAATATTAAGCTAAGTTTAAGTCGTACCTAATTCATTCAACACAGAGATAAAGACCGATTTGATCTTCAAAGAAATGTTAAGTAAATACATAGATTCTTCGGTTCCTTCGTTAGTTTGAAATAAATCTATATAAAAATGTCTAAAACCAGCCTTTCTACGTGTACTCTGCAATAACTACATATTTACCAATTGTACATTTAGCAGATAATATATGTAACTAATTTAAAAACTGTACGGGAGTTAATATGCAATCATGCAATCATTGCAGTTATTTTACAAAGAATATTATGAATCCTTCAAACTTAATAGAAGTTGGATAGAAGCATAGTACTTACCTTTCAGAGACTGATCTGTCCCAGAGTTTTCTCCAGGACTCGTCTAGATGAGTTGATGCAAGGGACAACAAATCCTGGGCCGAATTAGAAAAATGATGTAAAGTGCCACACTGGATAGCTAATTTAGCGCAGGAGTCTGCAGATTCATTCCCACTAATTCCAGAATGCCCTGGAATCCAAGCCAAAGTAATATCTAAACCCTACCCTATGTTATCTAAAACATGAGTACAATTCTTCACGAATCCTTAAAACAATTGAAGATCTTAATTTACTATGAAATGGGTAACCTTTAACGCCATTAAGCAGCTTAGTGAGTCAGTGAAGCCTAAAGTCACGGGAACGTGTAAACAGGATTGCTTTAAATAAAGCAACAGCCTCACCTATAAACACAGAAGACATTTAAATTGTGAAATAATTTTGAATTTGGGGATCCAGCATGCAGCACCAACACAGCCTTCTTTAGAAAGCTTCGATGCATCAGTGAAAATGAGAAGATAATTAAACCAATTGGAATGAATAATATCTTGTAACTTAGTGTTGGTACCAGGATCTAGTTTGGTTAAGCCAAGATCTGTTATGATACACGGAGAATAAACCAATGCCTTGTATGGTGTACAAAACAATGGATTAGATGGAGAGCGGGACAAAGGATGAGGAAGATCTTTTAAATTTAAGGAAACTATTAAATAAATATGATAGGGGTTTGTCACGAGGGATAAGGTCGGCTAACTCGGATAGCTTAGACCATAAAGGATAGGAAGAAAGCTGTATGTAACATTTTGCCCACAAATCGATAGGAGAGGCATTGAAGGCGGATAGGAAGATGAGGATCAACACACTCTACCTGCAGTGCGTTAGTGAGAGTAGACCTCATTGCATCTAGAATGATTCGAAAACATTTATACTGAATTCGATAGAGTTTTTTTGACGCTACTTTGTTCGAGGGGTCTAACACAAATAAACCATAATCAATATGACTACGAATTATTGCATGGTACAATAGTATTAGAGTATAAGGCTGCACTCCACCACACACCAGACATAACTCTTAGAGCATATTTATGCCATTGGTTATTTAAACGAAAAGTTTTGTCCTCCACAGATTTTGAGCTGTAATAGAGGACGATATCATCAGCGTATTGAAGTATATTGCAAAAACTATTGACTATCCTCGTTTTTCCATAACTTACTAATATATAACAGTTCTCAAAGCCGATAAAGGTTATACTAGAATTTAATCAGTCTTCATTAAAGTTATAACAAACTTGTAATAATAAACAATATTATTTCTGTTGATGCCGTCCTTAACAAAAATAAACATAAATAAACTGGGTTGCTCTTTTATCAAACTTACTAAGCTACCTATCATTTACTCAGTGGCGCAGCGAGCGTAACTCGCGCCCAAATCAAAATACCTTTTCAGCGCCCCCCGTAAAAAAACAATAACAAGACGAAATGTATGTAAGATGATATGTATGGTCCTTACATATCAAATTGGCGTTTGGTATGGGAGGGACAAAAACTCGAATATTTTGTAATATAATATATTTATTTAATCAAAGTATGAACCTTTATTATCTATGTACTTTTGCCATCTCATAAGTAGTTCATTGAGTTGAATCTGTTCCGAGAAGTTATCCAAATTATAAAAAATGGTAATCTATTGCAGTAAGATCGGGGGAGTACTGTGGATGTCTTAGATATTCCAATTAAAGCCTTTCTAACTTGGTAGCTGTCTGTTGTACAGTGTGTTCTTGCGTTGTCGTTAAGTAGTAGTGGCGTAGGGCGAACCCCACCTTTCAAACTTTTTTTTTAGCTTCACGCCGTATCCCGCACACAGCAGGGTAGGCAGAGGGAACCTAGTGTTAAGACACTCTGTTCCCCACTTTCTGCCGAATTCTGGAGGCATTGGGTATTGAGTGGCAGAACTCAACGCCGCGCTTAACCTCAACACCAGAGCGAAGAAATGGAAATATAAATTTAAGTAAATATTTCATCTCCTCGAGTGGGGATCGAACCCACAACCAGTCAGTTTTGCAGTCACATCTCGTGCCGCTCCGCCACGACCTTTCTTTCAAACTTAATTTTCTCTATTTGGTTCAAGTTGATTAAAACAGTTTCATCACTAACACCGCAGCCTGAAGCAAACACGGGCATGGCTACGATGAATCCGGTTCCACAATAGCCTTCAATTCTGATTTCTTCCGCAAGCCCGAGTCGGGCTCACCCACCGAGGGTTCCGTACAAAAATTTAAAGACTTGAGCTTTTTCTGAAATTCAGCTTCCAGTACCTAAAAAACGTATAATGTGGATGATTGTAACTCTTTCACGTTAGAGCTGTTAAGCTGACTTTGATAAAATTTGATCCCGGCTGCCGTGTGATCCCGGCTTAGAATAGGATCATCCTGGTACTGGTGGTGTCGTAAGAGGCGACTAAAGTACGTGTGGTAGAGTCACGTCGCCAGCAATGGCAACACGCAAGGGCAGACTCGACCGGATCAATACCACCTCCGGCATTTAAAACCGGCTTTAAGTAGTGGCTTTATGCCACTGCGTTTCGCATCAGGTAATGCCGGGCTCCGACGCCCAACCCACCTTAAAGGCCGGAAACGCACCTGTAGCTCCTCTGGTGTTGCACGGGGTCGGGGGCGGCGGTAATCACTTACCATCAGGTGACCCGAACGCTCGTTCGCCTTGTCCTTTTCCATAAAAAAAAATTGACTCGATAATATACCTATATATTTCACAAGCTCAAGTAATTATATAATCATTGCTCAAACTAAATTAAAACCGAATTCACTTATACAAACTTCAGAACAGTTTTCACATTATATCCAGAACTTGTACTAGGGTAACCTGGTCTAGCAGTACTCACTTAAGGTTTAAAATATTCTAAAAGACACAAAATGAAATGAAAAAAATCAACTAGTCATTTATTGCGTGTACAATCTAATCATATAACATAAGAAAACAGAAAAAATAACAAAAATACTTTTGAACTCTCAGGATAACAAAAATCATCACAAGTGGGAATTGCGTACTCTTACATATATTATTGTGTAAGAGTACGCTTCTAGGTTGGTAAGAGTACGCGGATCATCGATTAACTTATGGTCCCTTGCAGAGCCGGCAAATAAAATGTCCTCATACATTGTGCAAGCCGCCATTCGGAGCATTTCATACATTCTATCCAGTCCTTTGCTTGGCCCCCCGCTACTACACTAGTGGAAGTAGGAGCACGTAACGACAATCAGGGTGCCGTTTTAAAAAAGTCGAAGCCACTTCGTACCAGCCATTTTCTTTTCTTTGTTAAAACGATGTGCCAATCCATTCTTCTCAGGGAAGTCATAAGCAACTTCTCGTATTTTTTTAGTGGTCAATCCATAAAACATATTATCTACTCTTTTTACATAATTGCACAGGTCTATTTCCATCTCATTGGAAAAAGTTTTAGAATACCTGCCCAAGCTTAACGCTGGGGATGATCTTTTCAGTCTCTTCCGCAAGTGGCTTCATGCATCCCCAATGATTTGGCAATTGCCTTCTTTGGTTCGCCATCCTCAACGCGCTTCTTAGCTTCGAGCCATTTTTCCGGAGTACAAAGACTTCTTTCACTTTTGCTTTCACGTCTAGACATCTTGTGAATAAAATGAATAAATATATAGTACATTATAATTTTATTTTTAAATTTGCAACGAATTAGAATAAATATGCTCATACAATAAACATAAAAATAATTGTAAGAGTACGCGCGTACTCTTATAAGATGCACAACTGAGTACTTATACACATTCTAGCCAAATAGTAAACAAGTGAAGTTTATTGCCATCTCTTAGAGACAACTGCAATTACTCTGGCCTTATGTTTTAGGCATTGCCTTTGAATACTTCACAGTTAACTTCGATTGTACTAAATAATTGCATTTTTGTGTCAATAACACTTTTAAAATGGTAAAAACATTTAACATTTTGTGTAAAAATCTAAAAACTTACATAATTTCTATGTTTTCCTCCGAAATTGATTTTTTTTTCGCATAACACTTCCTTACGTCGCTTGGATCCCATTACCACTGAAATTAGCCGCGCATCGTAAACAACTTCACGGCATTTTGGGTAGCGTACTCTTATCGCTTGCGTACTCATAGACCAGGTTATCCTACCTGTAGATATTAGGGTATCTAGAGATATTTACTGTGGGGGACATCAGCTTTGGAGAAATATGTTTGTGTAAATGTTGTTTTTTTTTATTTTTCAGGACAAATTTTGTTGTAAAATTTCTGCGGTAGGTAGGCACCAGACTATTCTTTCCAGATCTTGTCCCATCGTTGATCGTAGATATGTCAAAATTAATTTTAATTAGCTTAATTAACATAAGTCAGGAGTATTTGAAGTGCCACTCTCAGCTTTCGACAACATCTTCTCCATACGAGATTATAGAAGTAAGAAATTCTAATGGAGTTTTAGGTTCAATTTCTTTTCTATTGTGAAGTAACATTATGCAATCCCTATTTCAAAATTATTTTGCATTGAAATTTGCGTTAAAAATTAACTTAAATTTTAACAACCTTTTTCAAGATTGTTATCAACATTATCCTTGTTAAATAAACTATCAACGTCTAATCTTAAAGAATCTAGAGGTTCGGTTATACTTACTCTATGAGGCTTTCACCTTCGGATCCTTAGTAACCAGTGCCTCGGCCCAGATTTGATATGCCTCGCGTTTGCTAAAGACAGCAAGTTTGCAAAACGTATCAAACCAAGGTTATGACTTGCTACTTATTGGGACCTCAGTGCTAGGAATATTAAGTTCCATATCCTGTAGAACCACGTCACAACCGGTAACAGCAGCGCCACAGGTACAAAGATCATTGGAAGAGAAGCAAACGGGACCCCAGGGATAAAATAAGTAAAATGTACGCATCCCATCCCTATCTGCTGACATATACAAACAAACACAAAAAACGTACAAAGTCTTTCGTGTGTTCTCCGTACAACATGATATTGGCGAAGTGATTTTATGCTTAACTGGCAAGTTCGGAACGCCGTAATAAAAGAACAGAATAGTGATCTGCAGTTTGTTAACAAAATTTCATCGTAATTTAATTTCTGAAAAATTGTATTTTCGATTGAAGCTGCATCTTTAGCGTGTATTTCAACAACACCGAAAAAAGATTCTTTGATAGAAAGTTTTTTATTGATAGAATCAACATCTACATACCTAACGACTTGGGATATTTGTTCACGATGAGAGATATTAGGAGTTGAACCAAACAAAAGTCCATAATATTTATTTCTTTTGATATCGTTTATTAGTTGAAGTCGAACTGTAGATGCCAGAAGATGAATGAATTCATTTTGAATATGTGGTGACAAATATGAGATAGTTTTTGATTTAATACGATTTGCTAGTAGCGTATAAAACTATTCATACTGAACGTCTCCTTCTTATGATACATCAATTCTCGTTCAACTTATTAATCTTCGTTCTGTTTCTTTCCAAAGTGATTTTCTGTGAAATTTGTCCCCAGTGGCGTCTTTACGTTGCGGCTGGTTTGCTTAGAATAGGTTTAATTCTTAGCCCGTTTGACGGCCGGCCCACGTTCGAGTCCCGCAGGGGACGCCTTTATCGCCGTCAACATCCTCACAAGCTGCCACATAGCGCTTGCAATTATTTCAGGGGCAGAGTAGCCCCTTCCCTACTTATCTGGTATCGCTGTATAAGCCAGTAGGACTAACAGCATTAACCTCAAGTTCGAAAAAAAAAATTAAGGAGTTGTAAAACAATGTGAATGGAGGACTCGAGTTACTGCATAAATTAACTAATCAAAGTATATGTTACGTAACACTAACAAAATGGAAAGAAAAAAGTCCAATGGGTTAATTATTTCTTGTTAAGAAATTATTTCTTCCTAAGATAAGTCTACAAAAAGGCCTTTCTTGCGCGTATTTACTTTGAATACCTTCATACACACATGTTCAGAACATTTAAAAACTTTTAAATATGTTTATTTATTTAATTACATACATATATTTAAATAGTTTTGCGGACCTTTTGGCGCCCCTTTGTGAGTAGGGTCCGGGGCATGATCGGGCAGGTCGGGCTTGGACGACGCCTGTCTTTATAAAACTAAAGTTTTTAAACATTTTTAAACATTTTTAAAGTGTTATTCCACACTTAGGAAAGAAAAATACTTATTTAGAAAACATATAAAAATTTGAACGCAGCGGGACTCGAACCCGCGCCTCCAGGAAACCGACCAGGCGCTCTGACCAAATTTTTATACGCTTGTTACAACTTATTTATGTTGTTAGTATCTCTGTAGGGAGATTATTTATGTTGTTAGCATCTCTGTAGGGAGATTTTTACAAATTTCCGCTACCCAAAGATAATTACTAAGAATTATCGTTTGGCAAGAGAGAAACTATTTTTTAAATATTTTTAAACATTTTTAAAGTGTTATTCCACACTTAGGAAAGAAAAATACTTATTTAGAAAACGTATAAAAAAAGTACGTAACGTATATAAAAACTAAAGTTAACTCAAAGGCCTAAATAAAAAGGTTCATATTCACGGATAAAAACGGCTGTTACTTTTTACCCCCGTTACAAAAAGCCCCAGTCTCCCCTAGGTATTAAAGAAAGTTTGCCAAAATACAATAATGCAAACTGTACACTTAAATCAGTTTAGCCGTTTCTAAGGTTAACGTGAACAAACAGACAAATGATCCAATAAGAAACCAGTACAGACACCATTTTTTTTTTCAAAACACTTGAACACCCTCATGGAAACTACGATTGTATTAAATTTTCACTTTACTAATTAAGTACAATATCTGTTAAAACAGGAACATAATTCAGTGCATTAAATAAATAATTCAATAGTTTAAGCGGGCGAAGCCGCGAACCTTCTAGTTTTTTGGAATTAATAATAGTTTAATAGGTAGGTAATTTGTATAAAAAATAAAACAAATAGGTAAATATATTATTACAGAAGTAGGTACCTACTTAATGTATTTTCTACCTAGAAATATTTAATGGCCTGGACTATACCTAAGCTTTTAATAGGTGTGTTCGTGTAAGCCTGGAGTGGGTATTTTTCTATGTCCATGGTTCCGTGAGTGGCAACCCCTTGTTTCAGGGAGTAGCAATTTAGGTGCTTATTTACGGTTCTTATGACTAAACAATATACTGTGAGAAATGGAAATTTGTGGTACAAAGATTCTATGGTGCAGTGTCAGCTCCCAGCACGGCGCGTGGGCGTGCCCGGGGGCGGGGCGGGGCGGCGCCGGCGCGGAGGGGCGGCGGGGGCGTGGCGTGCCAATGGCGGCGGAGGCGCGCGGCGGACGCGGGCGCGCCAGTACCGCGCGGCACGCCGCTTAGAACGCATATTTCGAGTGCGAGCCACGCTCCGCGAGCGCCGTGCGCCCAGTGACCACGAGTGTGTACGGTGCCCCAGTGCTCCCAGTGCGGTGTCCCGGTGCCTGTGATATACGATACGGTAGTAAACAGTGAGCGCCGCCCGTCAGTGCTAGTGCGTCCTCGTCTCCGCAACTAGAGGACTCAGTGACACAGCAGCAGCACCGCGACTCCGGCGTTCCTCGCAGGTATTGCACACGCGCCGATGTGGCACGTCCCTAATGACACGGCATCTGACTCCATACTTGGCATAAGCTTACACTTAGTGACTACTTAATGATAGTGGTATCTACATAATGATATTTATTTAATATTCGTTGTGATTCGATATCATTAAATATAGGTAAGTATTATATTTAAAGACACACAGGCATATACTTACACTGTGATAAGTTGAAAAAAACGCGTCATAAAAAACGTTCAAAAAGAATTTATGTAAATATTATGATAACAGAAGGTAAGGTAAATTTAAATGATGTTTCGTGTAACACCTATCCAAGAAGGTACCCATAGGCTATATATAAGTAAGCGTGTGTCACGTTATATACAAATATGATATTAATTGTTTATGTCTGTGTCGGCACTGATACGATGGTGATGATAGTGCCCACATACGCGAATACCTGACCAAAAACCTAATTTTTTTGTAAAAAATAATAATAAAAAATGTCGTTTTTTGACTAAAATTGTAACAAATATGTTTTAGACTTCTTTCCTTTAATTATTATTTTCCAAATTAGAACAACCGAAGTAGGTACACATAGAATGTGCAAAATGCTTTATTAAATATCAGAATGTTGTTTTAAAAGTTAATACTTTTCCCTAAAGTGCGCGTGGACTACAAGTAGGTATCTATTTTGTAAATGTAAGGTAGGTCTTGCCGATAACTACAAAGTAAACAAGGGGCATTAAGTTCCGGCTTTTATTCATCTTATTTCAAATTTAATTAACCCGTCCATAAATTAAATCAAACAGAATATATACAGAGAGGCACCTTAGGTACATAGGTACCATTTTTAAACATTTTTTAAAGTGATATTTATTCCACACTTAGGAAAGAAATATACTTATTTAGAAAACGTATAAAAATTTGAACGTAACGGGACTCGAACCCGCGCCTCCTGGAAACCGACCATCTGGTCGGTAATTTTTATACGTTTTCTAAATAAGTACATAGGTACCATTGTTACTATTTTACATCATATATTTATTTATAACAGAGGCCGTCGTGACCCAGGAACGCAAGGGTGTGACTCTAACGCGACTGTTGTAGGTTGGGGAATTATTATTCAAGTAAGAGTCCGCGAGGCCACGAGGCTGTCGTCTAGGGTGTGATCTCTAACTAGTTCTGTCTCCGGACAGGAATCCCGTTTGAACGCTTTTCTTAAGGAAGGCTGTTTCTCACAAATATACATTGCTTACCTACTTGTCTAATTAATTATTTATTTAAAGCAACATACACGACTGCTAGTTTGTATCCCTCCGTACCCTCCCGTACCCTACCGTACCCGTGCTGTAAGAGGGCTTAGTAATGACATTATTTACAGTAGGTGGTAGGTGGTGGTAGGTAACACGCATAGATGTTTCCTGTCTGTATTTAATAATGTTAAACGAAATAAACTATAACGTAACGAAACATTCATATTTTTATATTTATAAACATACCAAGGTATATTTGTGTGAGTAACTTACTGTCGTTATTCTACAAAATTTTAAAATAGATGAAAAAAGAGTCGTTCGAAAACTAAATGATTAAAATATTTAAATGTTTTTAAATTTTTAAAAAATCTAATAGTTAGAGCATATAATTGAGGTAGGTGTAGGTTCGAGGCTTGTAAAGTAGGTGCCTGCCTGTTGTATTCGGTAATTGTTTTGTTTCGTTTGTTCCGTAGAGGGGAGAGGGAGGTAGGGAGGGGGGTGTGAGATGAATAGGAATGATACCAGTTGTTAGGTCTGCATTATGATTACGTTAGTGCGAAAGAACGTTAATAGGCGGCAGGTACCTATCGCCTACCGGGCAGGTATGATAAGAGGCAGGTTTGTATTTGCATTATTGATTTATTTCAATTAGCGCGTGTTTCTTGTAACTAGCAGCTGTACGCGTTTTAATAGCTACATTAACTATATTTCCATTAAATCAATCTCTCCACTTGCACTTTTATTGGAATTGGAATAGGTAGGTACTTATATTTTAGTTTTTACGGTCTTTGTCGAATTTTATAGAAATACCAAAAACAAAACTCAATGCAGTTCGATTGAAGTTGTTTGTATCGAAAGTCAACTAAAAAAGTGGCTTGAACATTTTACTAAAAAGAAGGTGCTTATTAATAGTACCTGTTTAAACTAAAGAGCCGTTTTACAAACAACTGTTTTGTTTTCAATATTATCTACTTGCAATATAACAGATCGGTATCGATGTTGGCTGTCATTGGATAAGTAGGTTTAGTAAATAATTATATATATTATAGTTTTATATTTCTTATATCAACAACACTCTAAAATTATAAATTATTTATGTTATAAATAATAAAAAAAATACACACAACGCTTGAGCGAAAAAAATATTAACAGGTCCAAAAACTTCGCGGCTTTGCAATTGTCATAGTAGTAGTAGGTAGGTAGGTAGGTAGGTAGGTGGCTACCAGTATTAAAATATAATTAAATAAATAAATAATATGTGCATAAACTACTTTATTGTAATACTGGCTTCACGACGTTGCTATTGTACAATCCTGACTTGAATGCCAAAAAAAGATAATTTAGCTTGATTTAAAATTGATGGCTTGAACTTGCAGACGTGTCCCGCACCTAGTGGGGTAGTGGGGTAGTGGGGTAGGGTAGCACAGGGTTACAGTGACACGCCTATACGACGGACCACTTATAGGCTACGTAAGTATTTACTATCTGCCTAAGTACATACGGCACATTCATTTTGATTAAATGATGTTCCAACAGCTTATAAGTGTACCGAATGCTTTCTAATGTTTTAGTTTCATTCGAATTCTGTGACTTTGAAGATGACAAAATTGATAAAGAATATTCAGTGTTAAACATTACACAGTACTTATATGGTAATAGTAGACGTATGTTCGTAATAGTGCTCCAATAAACGATGGCGGAAATAACTTTAGGGATTGGTTTTTGTTCCTTTTAAATGTAGGCTTCTTTTATAATGCCGTAGCTTGCATTGCGCGAGTCATGCAGAGAGCTCATACATACACTACTCTGGGAAGTAGAGGTACGAGAACTTACTTTCTATCATTTGAAATACTATTTAAATATTGTCTTTAGTCTTTAGCATATGTGGTCACACGTTATTTTGAACTGTTGTTTATGTAATTATAACAAGACAGATGTGCTCCGTTTATGACATCTAATTTGAAGTCACTAGACAAATACTAGTAGTAGATAGTGACTCTGTCGTCACTATCACCTACAGATAAGATGCCTATAGGTAAACGTAAGACATAAGACGCGGTAGGTATTTTAAAACGACTCACATCGTTGAAGGTAAGACAGCAGATTGATTTAGGAAGTTCGTTTTAGTATTTAAATATTTATATTTCAATATACGCCTATGGTATAGTTACTGCACAACATGCCTACATATTAAGAACTAGCCAGCAGATTGCGGCTTCGCCCGTTTGAACTACACGATAATTTTTACTAATCTAAAAGGTAGATATGTGCATCGGACTTACACATAGTAAACTATTTTATGTTACAAAAACTTTATATTGGCGCGGCTTTGAGTTCCGCCACTCAACACGCAATGCCTCCAGAAATTGGCGGAAAGTGGGGAACGGAGTGTCTTAACACTAGGTTTCCTCTGCCTACCCTGCTGTGTGCGGGATACAGCGTGAAGCTGATTTGATAACAAATTATGATTGACAAAGCCTATAAGTTTGAAGAAATTATTGATACTCATAGCTTTGATATACCTAGAGATTCATTTTTACATTGTCTTTTTATACTGAAGGTACCTATCGGGAATAGGAGGTATTCCACGATATCATTATCCTGTACCTTTATATATTATGTTAATATATCTATGACCTAATACTATGTAAAATGAAGCATAATAGGTAAGTAGATACCTAACACAGAATAGCGGTAAGAGAGATAGAGGGAGACCTCGGTTGATCTTCGAAAACACACTTTTAAAGGTATTTGAAGCAGGTCAATAAAAAAGCACAAGGACTCCTCAGAGGGCTTGTATGTCCGGGTTAATGACAGTGGACGAGGCGAAAGAGGTATGCAGAGACCGTAGCATTTGGCGCTCCGACCTCTCTGTGAGGCTCAGTAAAGTTAAGACATAGAATATAGTATTTGAAACACAGTTGACATAGATATTCCCGGCAGGGGCGGCCATGGGGCGCGCGCGGCGGCGGGCGGGATGGCGGTGAGCTGCCCCGAGGTGATGTACGGCGCCTACTACCCCTACCTGTACGGCCGCGGCGCCGCGCGCTCCTTCCACCACGCGCCGCACTTCCAGTACGACCGGGTCAGTCACATCTCTATCAAACCTTTCCGCTCCGTACGCACAAGAACATGGTTAAAGTATAACAAATCATTATAACAAAACATTTAATAGGTCTTCCCTCTATACGTGTAACATCTATTCGTGACATTATAACCTAGAAGCTATCAGGCACCATCGATTGTGATTTCTATTAATTGAATTTGCATTTATAAACACTAAAAGTAATAATAAATGAACGATGTAGGTGAATGATCAGCTCAGGTATCTGAAATGATGTATGTTAATCTTCTTGTCTTGTGAAGTAACAAGGCAAGCAGCGAGAACCCACTGATATTAATTACTGGTATCGACATTCTGTTTCCAACTTTCCGCCGATTTTTTGAGATATGGCGTGTTGAGTGGCGGAACTCAACGCCGCGCTTGTCTCTAGTTACCACGCCGAGGAAATAAAAATGTTAAATATTCCCCCTGTGGGAATCGAACCTAAATCGTCGCGTTTACACTCTATATTATATAAGCAATCAGTTTGTAACTCGACAGTCCGGTACATACATACATGCATGTGGCAGTTCTGTGTGTGTGGCAATTATAATTTTCAATGATCATATTAATTTCTTTCAAAATCAATAGTTTATGAATATTTTATTACATAACTGTCCATTTCCCTAAACTGGGCGTTACTTTACCTTGCAAAGTTATGTACCAACGTACGGTTCTAACCGTCGTCATGGTACTCCTGAGGCGGTGTGATCACAGACGGGTTCCCTGCGACGCGGTCGCGAGCCGTCGGGGGGCGCGGAGCCCCACACTGGTACCTCGTGCGTTTTTACCACTTTTGCACGCTAGTTTTTACCCACGTTCCTTGAATTTCTAAGTGGAATACATACTACTCGTGCTTAGCAGGTTTAAGGTAATTTCTAGTTTACTAGAAGTATCAATTACAAGCCGATCACGACTGCAACCTGTTCGCGCTAAACACTGTGGTACATCAATAACTGAAACGAATAAATAATTTATATTGTTCATAAATTTTAAACTTAACTCTATTGGCAGAGGAGTTCACTGACAAATGCATCCAAAGCGTTTTACGGTAGTAGTACGGTGGCAAGTGACACTGCCTCGCTGTCATGTCGGTAGACACTAGACACTAGACACCTGCCACATTGCAATGCAATTTATAAGAATGGTAACATTCTCTCGCTTAGATAATATGATTCCAATTGCAAGTCCGCGAGCCCGCATGCGGCGTGGTCCGCTACCAGCGATACTAAGTACTTATATCTATATCACGTTTTAAAAAGAAAAATATATATAAAAATATAGTGATATTTTACTCCGTGCTTTAGACTAGAAGAAAAATATTTTTTTAAGCACATATGTATATTTCCCAGACTTTGAATCAGTCCTAAAAATCCCTACATTTCATTATCCATTTTAAATATCTCCTTATACCTGATACCACATATATATTTAAATTATATAACCACCTACAGTTAATTCTGTAACGTTTTGTATAAAAATATGTTATAATATATTCTGTTCACGTCGGCGTTTGCCGAGCCAGCTACAGTCAGCTATAGTCAGCTACAGCCAGCTACAGCCAGCTACAGGTAGCTACAGGCAGCTGCCCTCCGTGCCGAGAGTCGAGACCGACACATAATGAGTTGAAATCAAGTGAGTTGGGAAAGGCATCTTTAAATGAACGACTTGTGCACATGTTACCTAGCGGCCTTGCTAGGGAATGAGGAGTAGCCACCAGCCTACAGCCGAATATTAGTTATGTCAATATTGAACGTGGTGACTACGTCGTATAGAGTAGAGTACGGCATGTCGCTACCACCGGCTCGGAAGGAAGAGAGATTCGCCAAGAAACTCAACGGTTGCTTTTTTAAATATAATATATTACATATCTGCCAGTCGGCAGAGTGGCAGCTGCCGTCCTGCATGAATTCTCTGTCCTGCATGAGATTGATATAAATTTTACACTTTTTTTATTCTGTAAATAAAGAAGATATATATATTATTCAAAAGGACCATTGCCTTGTGATTTGTGAAGAACCCGACGTAAAAAAGTTTGGTTAAAAAATACATTTAAAACACATGATTAGGTATTATAATTATAAACATATTTAGACATAGGCTAGATAGGTGTTGCGGCCGGCCACGTGGACTCGCGGAGACCTCGGACACTCTGGGGCACCTCGGGCACCTCGGGCACCGCGGGCACCGCGGGCACCTCGGGCACCTCGGGCACCTCGTGCACCTCGGTCGTCGCGGACAGGTGCAGATAAGCCGCGTTATCTTTATTGCCGCCCGCTGTAATTAATTGGTCGTTTGTACCCTTTCCATACGACGCGCGCTGGCCACTCGTAAAGATCATTCGATTATGTTACTGATAATGAACTCTTATCGAATTCATTAAAAGCTTCGATTTTTTATTTTTGTAAATGTATTTCGGTGAAACTCAACCGTAATGTCTGACATCAGGTCGATCTCTGCGTCAGCTTTGATGATGTCTTGAGGCTTACGAGCAGAAATAGTTCATCGTCACATATAAATATAAAATGTAGGTAATCAGCAAAAGTGCACAATTTTTGTCAGCCGGGAATAATATTAAATGCGTTCTGCGTTTTTTAACTTATGTAAAGAAAACCCACAGCAACGATACAGCTTCTTGTTTGTGCTAATTACAAAAAACACAGAGTAGAGTGCGTCGAGTGCGTCCATGGGTCATGATCGCATCGACTACTGATTTTTATCTCTGATTCAATTCTAAGAGGTATTTAATAAACCCGCTCCCGAGAGCGTCGCGAGCGCTTCCACTAAGCAATAACATTTAATTTGCCCGTTTACGGCGGACGCGCCCTACACTCTTGTACACTTCGCGGTACTCGACTCGACTCGACTCGACTCACAGACGATTACAGACGTATTTATATATAATAACTCGAGCGTTTATGATATAAATAATGCGTAATGTTGCGTAATCGCTAGGAATGAGAAGCAAATGTCAGAGCTGCATCAATCATGTTTTTAAATTGCACAGTAAATTACTTTTGTATTACTATGTTTCATGTATATTTATTAGTCCCTTTTTATGGAAAAATAATAGCAGATATTTTCTGTTCGAACCCATAAATAAGTAGGTAATAAAAGCGATGAGGCCCTCGATAGTTACGAGATATTAGCGCGAGCGTCCCGCAACAGTTCCACGGCCCACGGACTCGCTGTGATTATTCCAAGAGGGTTAATATAAATATTGCTAACTCGAGAAATAATTAATTTACACAAGGAACTTTAAATAAATAGGTTTTAAAGTACAAGGGTGTGACTGTAACGCGACCGTTGTTGGTTAACTCTGGCACCAAGGTAAAAGCTCGCCGTTGAGTTCCGCCACTCAACACGCAATGACTCGAAAAATTCGGCGAAAAATGGGAAACGGATTGTCTTAACACTAGGATCCCTCAGACTACCCTGCTGTGCGTGGAGGCCTCAGTGTGGAGCTGATTTTTATATTGTATGTAACATTCAGAGGCACAGTAAAAATAAATGATTAAAATATTTAAGTGTGCTGAAAAATATATATTAAAGAAACTATGTAATCGCTGCTCTTGTCTTACAATGAATAAACATACACCGTACACCGTACACCGCAGCCGTCGCGTCGGATCAATTGCCAAACTAAGCTTTGAAAATAAAACTGTGTCCTGCTGTTGACATATCAACAGTTATAACTTTTTAAAGTTTTGCTTTGATTGCTGCTAAATGGTGCAGACTCCACACGGACCCGGTGTGTGGCCTGGTGTGGCCCGGTGTGGCCCGGTGTGGCCCGGTGTGGCCCGGTGTAGCCCGGTGTGGCCCGGTGTGGCCGGTGTGGCCGGTGATGCGTGTGGGTACCGACCTAGCATCTAGAATTCATTGATGTATTAGAGGGCCAACTTGGACATAAACGTAGTACCTACTTGAACATATTATTCTTATAAAATATTAATATCTAACGTCACACTCCTTTTATGATATACAATGTTACAATCTTAGTATTCATTTACTATTTATTATTTATGTATTATATATGTATAAGTAATAAAATAATGAAGTATGACAGATCTATCTTTATATATTCAGCCTAGTTATATATTTTTCTACCGACATCTCTCTATATCTGTGATATGTTACTGGCTACTCTAATTTATTTGTTTCATCTCCGCCTCACTTATAATTAACATTAAGATGACACTCTACATCTCAACAGATGTAAACAGAGTGCTAGTGATAAACGACTACCTTCCGCTCATAAGGACATACTTATAGGTAGGTAGGGGAAGGTTGGTGTGATTAGACTACATAACTTTAAGAAAAACAAAATCAGCTTCACGCTGTCAAACAACAGGGTAGGCAGAGGGAACCAAGTGCTAAGACACTCCGTTACCCACTTTCCGCCGAGTTCTGGAGGCATTGTGTACTGATTGGGGATAGTCAACGCCGCGCTTTGTCTCGACATCATAGCAAAGAAATGAAAATATAAGTGTAAAGAAATATTTTATTTCTTCGAGTGGTATCGAACCCACAACCAGTCGCTTTTACTGTCACAGTTTGTGTCACTGCGCCATGACTGGCCTCACATAACTTTAAGGTGTCATAGTAAATTTAATAGAAGCGATAGAATAAAACTATTAATTTATTTTTAATCTTTTCTTGATATAGATACGATACTATATTTATTTCAATATAGATGAGCAGTTTTGGCGATGTATGTAGTGATAAAACTATTTTTTGAACCGTTGCCTTCTACAGAACACGGTTGCTTTGAATGGGCAACTTCGTTGCTACCAATGGACTTAGAAACGTTTATACTAAGGGTCCAATCATACATACCTATTTAATACATAAAATTTTAATCAACTCTTTATTTAAAGGAGTTATCGCAATTATGTAATTGTTATTACTTTTTAACAAAATATAAATATTATTTAGTAGATAATAATTTAATATAAAAAAATATATTAATAAAAAAAACATTATAAATTAAAAAAATTAAAAATATCCATACCTATATTATAAATTCAAAGTAACTCTGTCTGTCTGTCTGTCTTTTACGCAATCAGGGCCAAACTGCTAATTCAATTGCGATAAAATACTCATATAGAGATACTTGAGGGTCTTCGGATGAACATAGGTTACTTTTTTTTGTCATATTTGTAATATTTTCGATATATACTTATATATTAAAATATTTTTTAATTTGACAGGCAATTTATTCTGCCATGTTAATAACAACCGACCGTTGCTAAGCAACGGTTTGCAAAGTTTGTTTGTTGTTTTAAGAAAACGTCACCCAAAATGAGCTTGCTTAACGCATACATGGCGTGCGTCGACTCAACCTTATGAGATACATAAAAATAATGTTTTACAAAAATATTGTTCTTTAAATAATGTTTAAAAAAGTCCGCGATACATATAACATGTTTATCTCTGAAGGTTGAGCAAAAGTAACCATTTTATTGATTTACTTTATATTTATCGGGTTGGTTGT
>JAAIXJ010000762.1:81084-93362 GCA_013403705.1 Heliconius hermathena
CCTTTAGGGTTAAAATTTTTCAAATTCCCTTCTTAGTGGATGTCCAGAATATGAAAATAAACATCTGCCCAAATTTCACGTTTCTACCATCAGCGGTTACGGCTCTGCGTGCGTCTTACCTCAGTCAGTCAGCACAAGTCCTTTTATATATATAGATTTGTGTATACACACACATATTATACATTGAGGGCTAAATTCGTGTTCCCAAAGACTACACAACATATAATGCCACCAGTAGTCGACACTTTAAGTTTCATTACAGGATAATAAAAAATATATAAAGTTTAAAACTAATATAATTTTCATTTTTCTGATTGTTCCTTTTCAAAATTTCACGCAAACTTAAGTTTGCTGGCGTATGCATTCATTTTGTATGAAATGAACTATAAATATAAGTTTATATTGATTTTTTCAATGACATACCTAAAAATTTTCACTTTTCAGATTTTTTCTTCAATTGTATAATAAATTCTCATTCGTGAGTGGAAGCGTCTGCGCTCCTTTTACGGGAGCCGCATACCTATAGGGTAAAATATTTCGTACCCATAGATACCTGAAAAAATAATCAATATTCGTCAACAGTTTAGACGTAGGATTTGTTTTTATTTCACAATTTTCATCTATAGTGTAATATGTTAACACTTACTACTACAAAAAATACTACTAAGCGTTGCCGATCTGCGGCTTTTCATTCTCAAAAACATCTACCAGAACGAGAAAGAAATATCTTTCGTTATCTTTTACGCAATTACCTATTTTCTTTAATAAACCTAAACAACGTTCAATTTCACCGCCATTACTTGCGACTCGATTTCGTGATTTTGCGGCGTTATCGCTTTGATAGGTTTGTGTCTGTCGTCTGATTCTTGACAAATGGCGTTTTATTTTACAACTATAATTTAATTAATTAATAATTTAGAGGCCAGTCGTAGCGCAGCGGCACGAAGTGTGACTGTAAAACCGACTGGTTGTGGGTTCGATCCCCACTCGAGGAGATGAAATATTTACTTAAATTTATATTTCCATTTCTTCGCTCTGGTGTCGAGGTTAAGCGCGGCGTTGAGTTCTGCCACTCAACACGCAATGCCTCCAGAATTCGGCAGAAAGTGGGGAACGGAGTGTCTTAACACTAGGTTCCCTCTGCCTACCCTGCTGTGTGCGGGATACAGCGTGAAGCTGTATAATTTTTTTTTAAATTTAATTAATTATTTTGTTTGAGACAAAAAAAACACTTTTTAATATGTTTGTTTGTTCGTATGTTTTGATTACGGACAGACGGACAACAAGTGATCCTATAAGGGTTTCGTTCAAATATTTTGAGGTACGAAACTCTTAAAATATTTACTTTTGAATTGCCATTTATTCTAAAAGATAGTCTTCTCTTTAACATGTAAAAAATAAGCAAAAAAGTAAATATTTTAGATTAAAATAATTGTTATTGATATCTTACTACAAATGAATAAATGAGGAGTTCTGTTATTGATATTTATTATTAACTTGCTTTAACAAAGCTAGTTATTACTATGCTGAATGTCATCAACAAGTAGGTACATATACAATTAAGTGTTCACAGTTTAAGAAATGTATATCTATAAATACTTATTTATACTTATTTTTCCAGGAGGCGCGGGTTCGAGTCCCGCTACGTTAAAATTTTTATACGTTTTCTAAATAAGTATTTTTCTTTCTTAAGTGTGGAATAACACTTAAAAAAATATTCAAAAATATATCTATAAATTTTTACTTTCGGAAGTAAATAAAAGTTGTCATCATTGGTGCGTGTCCGTTAATGGTGACACTACCCTACCTAATCAAATGGCATTCCGGACGTGGGATCTGATTTCATATTATTTTCTGGATATCCATTAAAGATCACCTGTTCCATGAACATAAATTCACGGTATTTCTTATTTTTACTATTCAATAACGGTCCATGTTTATTTCCATGATACTTTGGACATATTCTGATGTCGAGTGTGGCGTGCCCTTAGCTGAACGTGCAGAGCGCGGGCAATGCTGGCGAGTACGGCGGCGGGAGCGGCGCGGGCGCCGCGAGCAGCGCGGCGGCGCTCAGCTCCGGCTCGGCGTCGTCGGGCGCGCAGTCCCCGGGCTCGCCGCCGCACGCGCACGCACTGCCGCAGCACGCGCACCACGCGCACCTCGCACACCACCACGCGCACCACGCGCACCACCTCGCGCCCGCGCACCACTCGCCGCGCCTGCGCACCAAGGAGGAAGACCTCTCCGCGCACGGACGCGCCTCCGCAGACGGTACCAAACTTATACCCATTACTGATTCAAAACCATTTCTTTATTCGTTTTTCACGTTACGTTATAAGGTACCTGGCCCATGTAAGGATAGATTCATAGATTGTTTTTTATACTTATAAACAAATAAGGTGGGCACCTTATTTGTTTATAAGTATAAAAAACAATCTATGAATGTTGAAATAAAACAAAAGTGTTTATTCAATCATTTATTCAATAGTCAATATATAAATCACAGTTTTGTTTCAGACAACAATGTTAACTATTAAATATAAGCTTTTTTTTAAAAAGTGGCTTCTGGGCCTTATTTAAACCACTATTCCTTAATAAGGTCATACCTGGGCCTTCTAATGATATACAAAAGAATCAGTTAATAAAAGTAAAAAAATATATAGTTAGCGTTCTTGAACTTTATATGAATAATAAATATAATAAACTCAAAGTCCTTAAGGTACTGTAAATAAGTTGTGTTGTCTGTCTTAGTTTTCCAATTTTAGAGACAAATCACAATCATTAAAAAACCTACGCTTTAAATAGAAAATAAAATAAAATAGGAACTCCTTAGTGACACTAATTAGGTATCTACTTATAGCCTGACATTTACTTAAATATAATAAACTCTTCATTAATTGCTCTTAAGATCCTAACATTTTTTTACATTTTTTTTAATGAACTTTTTTTAATGCGTGCTACATGGCATTCAAAAAACTCATCATTTGAATCAAGGCCAACACATGTCTCGTGGTACCAGGCACATAATCTACATTGCCGCATGTGCAACATTTTATGTTCTTTGCAAGCATGACAATACTAAGTTTCATTTAATGACTGCTGCTTCTTTCTACTCACTCCAGATTTCTGACCTCTATCTTTGATGGTATTTTGTCTAACTTTTGGCTGCGTAGAAGGCGTGCTTTCATTTCTTGTTGCCAAAAGATCTTTTGTTACTCGTCGCCCCCTATAATTTAATGCTTTCTTTCGTCGGGCAGCTGGGTTAATATTAAGGATTTTTGGTATCGGAATGAATATTTGAAATGGCCACTTGGTATTGCTGGCTTGATCTATTGAGGGATCGACAGCACGAGTTCCTTCATGAAAAGGCAGCATTGGGTTGTGGTTTTCTTTATTGAAACCAAAAGCTCGCGTACTTAGTTGGCTTGTGCTAGGAGTAACTGAATAAGTTAAGGTGTTAGGGGCATTCCCACTTCAGCCAAGCGTATTATTCTACCCACTGGGTCCACAAGGCCCAGATCGATTCCTAGCGGGCTTTACTAGGTTACTATAGTAACTTTGTACAAAAAAAATGTAAAAAAATATAATAATCAATTTTATTGTCAAATTTTTAAAATAACATTAACGAAAAGCTATTAAACCACTATAGATAATCAAAACAAAAATTCACTAAGTAATATTGAAAATATTTACGTTTTTGTACGTTGAAATTTAATAAGGACGTATGTACGAGCGCAAGCGCTGCCTTCTATCGGCTATAAGTTCCAACAGGTTCGCCACAGCGCGGCGGTTGCTATGGATACGGTGACCATTCAAGACTAGATACTCGATCCGCTTAACTTTGTAGTTTTGGATATTTAAAATATGGGCTTTATTAGGCACTGGGCCTTACATAGGTCACCTACCTTATTTATTTATTTTCTGATCACATCAATATCTTGCGCAGAAGAAAGCGCTCGACCAGTGCTACCGGGCTATGTGTGGTTTTGCCCCACGCTTAGCATATCCGACTACATGACAATCAAATTGTCTGGTCATATAAATACCTGTTGCAGTAAATTATATAAAACGGAAGTTATATCAAGACATCTACCGATAGTCGTAAAATAATCACCTATTCCATACATTTTTATCGAGTAAATATAAATAAATATCTATGGAAACGTAATTTTTAATTTGGTCCAAAAGTATAAATTGTTTGTAATGACGAATAGATTTAAATCCTAAAATGCTACTAATATTTTTGTATTGTATTTGTATCATGAATATTCAGCACACATGTATACAACATAAATGTTTAAAATGAAAAAAAAATGGATAAATAATTCAAATAAAAAAAATATATAAGCCTGGTACTTATACCAGCTACCCCTGCTGCTGTCTCTCTCGCGTCCCTCGTTTCGACTCGTTAGACTTGCACAGAGAGGCGCACAACGCCGCCTTGACACATACACACTATTTACCAGGTGGCGGCTCCTCAGAGTCGGAGGGCGAGTGCGGAGGGCTGCGTGCGCGCGCGCAGTACGTCAGCGCCAACTGCGTGGTGTTCACGCACTACTCGGGCGACGTGGCCGCCGTCGTCGACGAGCACTTCGCGAGGGCGCTGTCCCTCGACAAACCTAAAGGTAGGTACTATACTCGTATACTACCGTTCTTGTACTTCTATCACGTCTATCATTTTTATTCAAATGAACTAATTAGATGAAGAATATTTTGATTTCGATATTGAGTATCATCTCACGATATCGATATTACTGTTAGCAAAAATGTCAGTAGCTCTAGACCAGTGTTTCCCAACGTGGGGCCCACGCCCCACTGGGGGGCAATTTGATAGTTAAGGGGGGCAATTCAAACATGAACTTGATACAACTTTAACCCTATCGCTTCGGCCCATTATATGCAATGTATCGGTGCCAAATTTAACAAAAACAGACAAAATCTATATATATAAAAGGACACATGTGTGTACATGTACCTGACTGACTGTGGTAAGACGGACGCACAGCCGTAACCGCTGTGGGTAGAATCGTGAAATTTGGACAGATGTTTATTTTCATAATCTGGACATCCACTAAGAAGGGATTTTGAAAAATTTTAACCCTAAAGGAATGAAATAGGGGTTGAAAGTTTGCATGGATATTTTTTTAAATCGGCACCGATTTTTATAAAATTTTAAATTCAGACTCTTAAAAATATTTTATTGAACAAGTGTTTCGTGTTTTTTTAGAATTCACCTTCAACATAATTCACTCATTCAAAATAATCAAACTATCAACATTTTTAATATCGCAGCTTTCGTCGTTTATGGAGTAAATTTTTTACCGTCAGGTACATACATACCTATGTAGCTACATGGGAAAAACGTAACCCTTACACAAGCACTTCGTTGTTGTTCTGTCAAGACTGTTTGTTTCAAAATATGCATATGTTAAGCTGAAATTAATATCGAATAACCAGATTTACGGTTTAGAAAATGAAAATTCTAAGTCAATACGAGCGATTATTATTTTGTTTTAGGGTACGCTCCGTGGGCTTAGTCGTGCAAGTTGGCTTAAAATGATAACTTACAACACAACAAAAATGGAACTTATATTTATATTTCATATTCACATTTGTCAACTTTAGTGAAAAAAGTTCCCGTTAACTTCAATTGTAATTATTTTTACGCATTTCAAAAGTCGTATAAATCATCAAAAAACAGAAAGATATACGAACTAAAACAGAACACAGGGAACAGTAGGGTTGGTGACACTGCCGGGACGTCCGAGCCTCCTGCACCCTACGACACCTCCTGTGACAGATTGATTTTATTATGGATGTTCACTATCTCAAATGCTCCTAACATTCATTAGAATCCATTAATTAAATAAATCGCAATTATTTTGATTTTTGATTTGAAGTTTCTAGAAAAATAAATTGGGTATTTTATGTACCCACATATTTCTTGTACAGTTGCTGTGTATGTGTATGACGGTACGGGAACTGCAACTATAGTACAGTACAGTGCAGTACATAATTTACGTTACTAATAAAAAACTATTTGTAACGAGGTATTCTCTGTACCGTTTTGCTTGCGAAGGTAAAAATGACAGCGAATGTACGTACTTTTTATGTAATTACAGATCACAATATGTACCAATATCTATTTACCTATGTATCGTACGTATTGTACGATAGCTTAATATTCTTTTTTTATGCGATAATGTGTGTTATCTTCTACATTATAGTAGGTATAGGGTAAAACCTTAGGTATATGTGCACTTTGTTTTACAAGATTGGAGATACAAATACGGAGTGGAATCAAACCTACAACCGGGCAACGACTGAGCCCGGACGTTGTTAGTACAGGTTTCTCGTTCCAGTTCTCTGTAACGAGGCTCCCACGCATAAAACTCTCGTTTCTTTACAAATCGGGAGCGCTCGCTTCCTGACTCACTAATTAGTTGGAGCGCATTACACCACCTTAAGAGAACTCGTGCGAAATAGAAGTAATCGTCGACGTGGTGGCAGCGGGCCGCTGCCAGGCCTCGCCCGCACTGCTCCGCGGTCGGCGGCCTGCCTCGATACCTCGAACCGACCGCAAAAACACACTCTCGTACTTCGCGGAAGACGACGCGCGGGGACTTTATCCGCTAGATAAATCACTCGTAGTCTCAATTAAGCCCCTCATCGCGGGCGGAGGGCGGGCAACCTTAGCTAAGGTAGGTAGGCATCTACGTTATTTTTATAGTATATATGTAGATATAAGCGGACTCTTAGAGCTGTACATTACAGATGTTCCTGACGTTCTATTCGGATATATCAACAAATACTCATCAAAACAAGTTTAGTAAAGGCGTCACATTCGTATTGTTGTTAGTTGAGTTGGTCTATTAAAGCTCGCCGTTAGATGTTCCTGTACCCTTGATTTTTATTAAATATTCCAATAAAAATACTCACAGGCTGAGCAACTTCTGCCGCCGATACCTATCTATAACTTTTATAGTTCAGCTGTCCCATTGAGGTCTGTCTGTCTCCACATTGGATGTTCCTACTCCGCTATTGTTGTATGTCAGGTAACCGTTTCAGACCTATGATCTATATGTACTTACTTACTCTATACTTACTTATGTTCAACGCTAAATAACTTTTCTCAAAAATAGTGCTCATGCACTATTTTTATAGTGATTAGTGATAGTGATGATTGTGTAGTGCTCCGTATTAGTTCCAATATTACTAAACCATTTTTAAATCATTTAAATATACCCACAACATTTAATTCAAATCAATTCCGCCATTAGGTAGGGGTAGAATAAAGAATTACATACTTATATACCTACATTTATAGATTATACTAAAAACCGGCTATAATCTATGTATAGTGTATACCCAATATATATATAGCGCAATAAAAATAAATAGTAAATCAAAATAACTTACGTTTAAATGATCGATATATCGGATATGAATGGCATTCGAATACAAAATAAAGATCGTCGATGACGCAACGCAAACCGGTCGGCTCGGGGGGCCCAGAGGGCTCGGGGGGCTTGGGGGGCTCAGGGGGCGCAAGGAGCACCAAAAACTGGGTCGTAGCGTGTTTCGATGGCGAGGCCGAGTTCTGGGACATAGTTCCGCGGCCGCGACTAGTTCGGAAAAACGGGACCATTACCTAAACGTCCGCCGAAACGAGCCGCAAGATAAAAACGCGAACCAGCGAGCGACGCTTTGTGCTCGCCGCTCCCACCACCGCCCCCCACTGCCCCACCGCGCTCGTGGTAGAATTCACTGTGAATGCATTAGACGTATCTTATGGTGTTTTGTTTCTAATGCTAATAACGTTTATAAATATTTACAACTTGAAGATTCTTCTTGTTTATTTTTGTCACTATTTGGTCTCATGAGTGATTCTATCTTTGGAAGTAATTACGTAAAAGCGCGTCTATCTCCCACCTTAAAGGCCCGCAACGCTCATGCAGCTCCTCTGGTATTGCACGGGGTCGATCTCTTATCATCAGGTGACCCGTGCGCTCGTTTGGGTTATCGTTTAAATAAAAAACCCTATGATGTGGTTTCTAAATTCGAATATACGAAATTTTCGTAGGATACTCTCTAATAATATTTTAAAATAAATTTCAAACCTTTTAAATGTTTATTTACAAAACGTATAAAAATTTGTACGTAGCGGGACTCGAACCCGCGCCAGGAGGCGCGTTTTCTAAATACGTATTTTTCTTTCCTAAGTGGGGAATAACACTTTAAAAATATATATTTTAAACCATATCTTCAAAGTAAATCTGATAGTATCTACGATCAGCGAGCGAGTAGAACGATCAGGTAGACTTCCGGATTTTGGTGGGACTTTCTTTATCCCAAAAATTGAATGTCCGGATGGGGCCGGCCGACCGGACGATCCCACTTTATTCAAAATAATAAGTTCCATGCTTCATTTTTTGAACGTCAAACAATTTACCACCAGTTCATTAAAGTTAATGCCTAAGACGTGTCATACTCGTATAGGTAGACGTCGAAATTCTTATATGTGTGTTCAGCTTCACGGTATATCCCGCACACTGCAGGGTAGGCAGAGGGAACCTAGTGCTAAGATACTCCGTTCCCCACTTTCTCTCGTATTCTTGAGGTATTGCGTGTTGAGTGGCAGAACTCAACGCCGCGCTTGTCCTCGACACCAGAGCGAAGAAATGGAAATATAAATTTAAGTAAATATTTCATCTACTCGAGTGGGGATCGAACCCACAATCAGTCGGTTTACAGTAACACTTTGTGCCCCTGCGCCACGACTGGCCCCATATATGCTTGTTACAACTTATTTATGTTGCTAGCATCTCTTTGGGGAGATTTTGACAAATTTCCGCTACACAAAGATAATAGTTTAGAATGATAATGCAATTAATAAAATAAATTAAATGTTTCTACATTTTTTTTAAGTATTACTCGACAATTAGTAAAGAAGAATCAGTACTTTTTACAAAACGTATAAAAAATAATGTTAATAACTGCACTGAAAGCGATTACGCGGTATCTGAGATTAGTTGAACAAATGCACAGACAAACAGTCAAAATTTTATAGACATTATTTTGGATTCTATTATTTTTTTATAAATTATCTTATATATTAAATATGTATCTATGTGGAGACACCGGTCAGTTACGATTTTATAATAAGTACTTGTAGATTATTAAATGTATCTTTTAATACCGACGACTATTGAACAAAAATGTAAATACTTCATTACGGTATTGACAGAAGTATTCACATACAAGCAATAGGTACATACATATGGATATGTATTAGATCACCTTCAGGACGACAGATATATCGCAGATAACGTGTTCGTTCGTGTAGATAAGTTATAGCAGAGGAGACCGCCGAGTGTCTTATTGGATTCCGGTGAACGTGTAGTCGTGAGTGTGTGAGATAGCGACGGCTCTTCTATTGTGGCGCGCTTGATACTCTAATGCATTTAAAGTTACAAATAATTACGGAGAAATTAATCAATACATATTTATAGCAAATATTTTTATTGGTCCTAAGTGTGATTAGAGCCACAAGCGAGTTTTAATGAGGATTGGAGTGTCTTAACATCAGGTTCCCCGCGTCCATCCCGCACGGGTGATTATATCTTTTTCTAGTTTAGCTTGCTTAACCGTCTATATTGCAAAATCTTTTCGTTATAATTTTATAAAAAAGTTAGGATTTTTAGGAGACTTAACAATGAATTAAATACTGTTACATAAAAAAGCTGAATTAATTGAAATAAAATATAATAAATAACTTATAAGAACATCTGATTAAATACAAGAACTACCAATACTTAAAGATGGTTATAAAAAAATATTGAGAAGCAATTGTCGCTCAAGTGTAATTACATTACCATTTAAAATGTGGATACCGCCATTTATAAACACATTATACACGACAGACGCACACACATACACACACACATGAGACCGCTCTCATGTATACGAATACTCACTGAGAGTATGTATGTATGTAGGTACCTACTATTTTAAGAGTTGCGTGGTAGATTTCGGGGGGACTATCTGCATCTGCGGATCACTCGACTGACCAGTTATAAAAACGTAACTTGACGGAACCTAATACTACCTATATGTATAATATCTAGGTGGTATATAACGCAGTACGCTATTAGGAAATAATGCCTAGAGAATAATATCTTATAATGACGATCATATACATATAATTGACGGTTAGATACGTGTTTTTCCACTGACTCATCTTTAAAATCCTACGATGAAGGAAGCTGGCGGGTCGCCCGCGGGCCGCGGGCTGAGGACTGCGGGCTGCGGGCTGGGGGCTCCCACGGGCCGCATTCCGAGAAAGGAAGTTCTTTTATTATGTGCGGAGTTATTGGAGGCTGCGAGGCCGCTTTGATCTCTTATCTTCTCTTTATAGTGTCAACTCGTTGTGTACCTAATAGTGGCCGCGGCGCGTCGCCATTCTTTATTCGAAGAGGTTCGTGTTCGCGTGTTTTTTGTCTCAATTTACCTACGAGCCTTTGTGGGGCGTCTGTTGGTAGTTGCGCCACTACCTAATGGTGAAGCCATGTGGATACCGGGCATACTGTGATAGTGGACCACAATACCTATATCTACTACCGTCTGTTTAACTGTTTCTTGTTTTAGCGTATCCTAAGAATTGGTGTAAATGCATCAAAAGCTTAAAAGTTTCGCAGCATCGTTTGGGTAACATCGCTTGCACGAATTTTATCATATACATAGGTATCTATAGAATAGTTTAAAGCAGATTTATGAAGTCGCCTATTGTTTGCAATAATTTATTCTTGTAATGTATGTATATATTTTTTAATAATATCACATAAAATTATGAAAAATACTAATTTTAATAATTACTTAGTTAGCGGTCGGTAAATTCAAAAAGGTCCTGGAGTGTTGCATCACAAGTTCTACTCTAATTTTGTGATGTCACCGTAAAGTAGTTATAGCGCTGTACAACTTTATTAAAGGCGTCATATTATATACATACATATACACATAGTTTAGGCGGGCGGGCGCAGGGCGCAGGGCGCTGGGTCTTGTAATATTACATATTGCCGAAGATAAATATCTAATAACATAAGAAATATCAAAATCCGTAATTTACTTTTGTCGTAAAAAGCAAAATTTTTTTCGTGTCTATTATTTGTGTAAAGTCCCCTACACTATGTTTACTACGTTTTTGTTAACAATTACACAGTTTGTGTATGGTTTGATAAAGAGAGATGAATATGGCAACAGCGGCGTCTGGCCTTCAGCTGATGCCCCTGATCCCTTCTGCAATCTGTAGACAAATGCACAATAATGTGATATAACTACGATGCACTGAAAAAAGCAACGCAAATAGACGTAAATGATCTTACGGGGGTCGCCAGGCATGGTCCAGGCAGCGCCTCCGGGATGCCTCTACTGCTATTAATTATTCAACTATTTTGTCAATGACCTATAATTGGTGGGTACCTGTGTCGTAGTATAGGCAGGTGGTTGCGGTATGAATACATAAACAGTATCTAATGGCACCAACTTATCAATAACATAGATTTAGTAATGTAACAGTAATTTTAATTGCAAGGTGATAGTCACGTACAAACATACCATCCATATGACCCTGTGTGTTCGTCTGTGTGCGCAGAGGGCGTGCCGCTGTCGTCGCGCAACCTGCCCGCGTCGTTCTTCAACGCGGCGGCGGCGCCCGCCTGCGCCGGCCTCGACCTCTACGACTACGACCCCTGGCACCAGCACTACGCCGGGTGAGTACCTACCGGACTCTATATTTACATGCGTAGATAGTTAAAGTTTAGGTCGTTATCTCTATATATAATAAGACAGTAAAAATATTTTGTCTGTACATTTAGTAATTTTGACTGAAATGGATAGAGGGACACTTAAAAAGAATAATAGAAAGCAAAAATATATTTTTTGAATTTCTTGTCTGTCTGTCTGTCTGTCGATATATTTATGTCCGCATTTTTCTCTGAAAGTACTGAACCGATTTACTTAAAAGTTTCACCAATTGCTTTGTTTTAACTCAACTTAACTACTAAAGTTTGGTTCATCAAAATAGGTTCATTAAAAAAAAGTTATCGTCGTTTGAGTGAACTCAAGGCATTAGTTTGCCTGCGAATGTTATATAGCAATCGCACTGGTAAGATTCCTGGCAAAAGAATGACATTCGAAACGTCTTGGTTATATGACTGTTGATAAAAATATATATTTTTGAAGCACTATTATATAATATTTTATACAATAAAGTAAGCAAA
>JAAIXJ010000762.1:94350-136183 GCA_013403705.1 Heliconius hermathena
GGTGCACAATAATCCCGTAATAAGGAGTATCAAAAATTTCGCCTACATCATGCCAGAAAGTGCTCTCGATCAACTACAAATGAGGATGTATTTCATACTCTTCTCTACACATCAGATCCGTACATTTCCAGTCATAGAAAAACCAGTATAGCAAAAGTGTGAAGGCACTTGATGAAGGTACCCTAGATCTTTTAAAATTGAATGAACTTATTATGGATCCCGAAGTTCACCAAGTATAATTAAATATAATATACTCATCATATAATATACATTCATTTCTAATATTATTCTACTTGTAAATCAGTTTTTGTAAATTTTATATTTTATTAAATAAGTATATGTGTACGCGTAATTTCTTACTCAAATAGATAACAGCTTAAGAAACATTGTTTTTTAATAAACTAATTTAATAATACATTTTTATTACTACTATAAGTAGTGTGGACTAAGGAAATTATTATTTTATTCTTTTCATTATTTTTTTAATATAGATGTAAACGAAGTGAGTAAATACTTCGTTCAGCTATGACATTGACGTCTCTTAAAAACAAGAAAGAATAATATATTTTATTATTTAATTTAATTAATACGAACTGGTGAAATAATAGCTTTAAATGTTGTTTCTCTTTTCAGGTGAGTTTATGATTGATAAATGTAAATAATGTTTGTAAAAGTGTGAACATATATTTATGTAATAAATCTCTTTTCAGAGCAACACAATTCTAGTTATAGTTTTACTGTTCACCCTTATATCCAAGGATAATTATAAAACACATTATACATATTTACCAATTGTACATTTAGCTAATAATATGTGTAACTGATTTAAAAAGTGTACAGGAGTTAATATGCAAACATTACAGTTATTTTACAAAGAATATTATGAATCCTTACCCAAATCAATAATTTAACATTTCAGGCTGTTTCTGAAGCAGTACATTAAATTATTAAGTGACATCAGCACATTTAACAGAGCTTTAAAAAACATAACTTAGGTAAAAAGAACGTAATGTTACAAAAATATATACATATAATAAATAATTAGCTTTATATATATTTTATGAATATCAAATATCAACATTGGTCATATTTTTTAATTCAAAACAATCAAAAATTCTTATAGAAGTTACGATAATGTCGTAAAAAAATCATAATAGAAGTCATTATAGTTGTCAATCAATTCTGCTTATTAAATCAATAACCATTTATTTTAAGGTTTGGTACTTCTGTCTGATTTGAGACGTGCTGTTTTGAGTTCTGTAGTAGCTTTAAAATAGATCAACAAAGGTAAATGAAGTGATACTGACGATATATATGTAATTAGGTCCTCTTTACTTTTCTCGCACGGAGAGATGGGGAAATTGTGTGGAAATTAGGAAAGACTACAGCAGATAATTAATTAATTTATTGTAATCTTCAATTCTCAAAGTACTCGAGTGAATTGTATATCAACTTTCTTTGCCCTTAACCAAAAACAATATAATCAGCTTTCCAATCTGATTTCCGGCTGGGAGTCGGGACAGAGCACTGCTACAGCACTCAATACAGTATGCGATCATATAAGAAGTGGAATAGACAATTAAGATATTACCATACTAGCCGTCTTATTTTTCTCTAATGTTTTTAACACAATTTTATTTTATTCTTACATGATCGACCGTGAACAATGCACACCTACGTGCTAATGACAAACAGTCCTCATACTATCGATTCAATGCTGCGGTACTTTAGGGTGGTGTACTCCGTTTCTTTTTTTCATCTTTATAAACTTCTTAACTGCATTGCTGACATTGTTCTTTCATATTTACGTTGATGACTTGAAAAAAAATATTGCCGCTTAAAACTAAAATATCATTAACACAATCTCTTCTTTTTCCCATACTGTATTATGCAGGTTAGTGTTACCGAGATTTGTCACAGAATTTGCGAAATAACTCGAATGTCTCCAAAATGTAATAATTAGGTACATTTTGGAATTGGGGAAATATGACCATATTATTCAATATCGAGTTCAATTTAACTTTTAGTTGACCATGCACCATCGACGCAATTAGCACGCACTTATTCTTTTATAGGTAGTCCATCTTGTATGTATTCTCAACTCTTTCATACTTCAAACAAAGATTTACTATCCTGGGTTCCCTCTCTCAGTCTTCATTCAAGATATGACAATGTATAGGAGGTTCCACTATGTTGCACCAAGTGCTATAGTGAATCATTCACCACAAAAGCGGTTAAATCATGGAACGAGCTACCGCGGTTTATGTATGCTTATGAGTATATGTATGATGATAAATAACGGTAATATCTTAATATACGGTTATGCCAACAATAGTCTCTTACTATTACCAATTGTATGTATTATCTGTTCCTGTGTGTATCCTGATCCTGTAATGAGAGCGTGGCGCAGGTACGGGCACGCGCACGCGCACCGCCACGCGGCGGAGTACCACGCGGCGGCGGCGCACCACAACATGGCGGCCAGCTACGGCGGCCTACTGCTGGGCCGCGGCGGCCTGCACGCGCACGCGCACGCGCAGTACGCGCACGACCCCGCCGCCTGCGCGCCCTACTCCTACCCCGCGCCGCACGGTCAGTCTCTTACTTTATATTCCAAATATATCTTACACTTTGTGCTGTGTGTGCTCCTTTTTGCTGTAGGACACTATCATCATTTTTTATTTTATTTTCATCGATAGATATTTGATTTTGACTAAAGTTATTAACACTACAGAAGCCTTTATTAGTGTGCCAAAAGAAATCGTAAGTATTTAGTAACGCGTATGTGTGAGATTATGTTTTATCATATGTGCATAAGTAGCAAGTTTTATCATATGAGCATAAGCTACAAAACCAACTAAAATAAATTTCGAGTCTACGAATAGGTATCGCATATGAACTCATCATAAATTGAGTTTATGTGTCTTTAAATAAGTTTAAGTTTAGGTATATATGCATATAGGACAGTAAGAGTGGGCCGGGGGCTCCTCGTCACTTTACGAGCGCCTTCATTTATCTTATTGCCAGTGAGTGATCAAATTCTCCCGCCGGCGGCGACATCGTTGTTGTACGCTATCAAAGAACACAATAAATGACGCGTCGCTCTCTCTACACCCTCCCGCCTCCCGCGAACCTTCCCCTTCCCCCTGTCCCGCCACGGCCTTTTATGTATTTTGATTTTCAAAGACATTCCGTGGACGCCGAGCGCAGATATTTTAATTGTGATGATTTAAGCGCTTTATTCCGGAATCCGGTGACAAAACAGAACACCGCGTCTGTTACGTACTTCATCTTAATTCCAGACACAGATACTCGTATACATATTGTGCTTCCTCAGCTGTGGAGGCGTGAGTGTCGTTCAAGACGTGGCATGTAAAGATAAGTCGCCGTCGACAGCAGAGTCGGCGACTTGGTATTTATCAGAGAGCGCGGTCGCTGACGATCGACGATCACTGATTAGTATAATTTGCTCGGCGGCCCCTTTGTGGTTAGTGCTATCTGCGGACATCGCTCTCGTGAAAAAACATACAGCAACGGCCATGAGATGCGGCCACAGCGCACAGCGCACAGTGCACGGCGCACGGCGCACTAGGAGCGCGCTAAGAGCGGATAGACGCGTCTGCGCCCGAACGGGAACTATCGCGAGTGTCGGTAAAAAGCTCAGCGGCGAGTTGAAAGAGCGCAGCGGCGAGCGGTGGCGGCTCCTTCTCTAATGACGACGATTAAAATTAATTTGCGCGGTGAGGGTCTGCCAAATTAAATTCTTAGGATGCTCCCCCTCCCCTCGCCTCCCCTCCCTGCCCCCCGCGTGCCCGCATTCCCCGCTCCCCCCTCTATCGCTGCACCCCTGCGCTTGATTGATGTTTGTCTATGCGTCGTTGCAATTTATCTTCCGTCTTCAACGAATAGGGGAGAATGTTAGCAATTAATTTAGACATTTTTCCTAATTCAAGTCAGTAAGAGATAAAATATATATAGGATTGTACCTAAATATATATTTATATTGATAAATGCTTATATTATACTTGGATATACATATATATTGTTATTACTTTTATGTGACTACGACGTTGTGTTAGTTAATAAGTTGTGTAATTATTTAAATGAATACTTATTACAACTGAGACGGAGACTGAGACTAAACACATATCACATTTTAAAATAGTCAGTATTTGTTCTTCTAAAATTATTTATTCTCTAAGATTAAGGATTAAACTGAATAAAATATAAGTGTGTCCTTGTCTGGTCGTTTGTCCTGTAGCGTTAGTGCCTTCTCAAGGGTTAACCACTTTACTGAAAGTGAAATGTACGTATACGAGTATATGTGCGAAGTTGACAAAGATGGCGTTATATTTGTATAGGGCGGGCGGGGGCGGTCGGGGCGGTCGGGGGTGGTTGGGGCGGGTGTACAGAGGGTGTGTCGCACACGTACGGGTGTCACGAGTGTCACACTAAGTGCTGAGGGACTCACGCATAAGTCCCTCTGCCCTCCGAGGACCCTCGTCATGCGTCGTGCGTCGCTCGATGCCAATATACGCCTGTGTAATTGACAATTCCTGTACCAATAGCTATTTATCGTGTTATTTTTACATGTAATAAAATAAGAAATCTCTATATAAGTATAATAATAAAAGGATAGAAAAGTCAATTCTGTGCATTAAAGATTTTAAACTACCCTTAATATATATATATATATATATATATATATATATATATATATATATATATGTATAGATAATAAAAGCCTAAAGCCCACTTTGCAGATTGTTTGTTCGCAAATCAAGCAAAAACTATTAGAAAGAATTGATTGAATTTTAAATAATATCTAAAAGTCTGGAGTTACATGTTTTTTGGGTTGTGAATTCTGTAAAAAACGTTAAAGTCAAACTAATTACTTCAAATAACGATAACTAGTAGGAATATAGAAGTGCGTGGGTTTTCGCACGAGGGGTAATTGACTGAGGTCTAGGTCTAGCAACTAACGGGATAGTTTTCATTGTGGTATTCAATACAACTTTCGTAGGAAACATAAAAATCACTCACCGACAGATTGCGTCTATTACTCGCAAGCGACGAAAAGTATTAAATAAATTGAATTAAAATACAACACTGGTGACATTAAAAATATAAATTATTAAATAGTGATTACATTATTCCGTCCGTTGCGTCCGAGTTGACTTTATGTTTATATTATCATGTAAAAACTCCTTATACCTACTGTTATGTACGCTATAATCATATTCTCATTTCATATCGGCAGGTACTAGTGAGGCGCCTCCCTAGTGGATAAATTCAGAAGTTACTCGACTCATTTTGAATATTCTTTCACCAATATGATAACAAACATGACTATTTTTTGTAAATTTCTTCAATAATTCGTTCATAAATGTGAGTTGTGACTAGTGTAAAGAAATAAATGTTAACGCCATATTGCAGGGTAGTCTGTAGCAATGCAATAGGTTCAAAACAATTAAATGTCCTTACGGTAAATTACGATAATGTAAAACAGACGTTTGAATAGTTTTACATTAGAAATTATTATAAATGCGCACGAAATATATATTAGAACATAAACGTCTGTACTCTGTAGAGATTCTAGTTACATCTATCAGAAATCTATTCTATTATATCTATTCTATCTATTCAGAATTTTCTTTGAGAAAAAACACTTTATTCTTAGAAGCTTTTTATTAAGCTTTTATTATTTCTTGTCTCATTAGCTAAAAAAAGCTGAATATTTATTGATATAGGTATTTATTTTTTTATTTAACGGAATTATTGAGGCCGGTCGTGGCGCAGCGGCACGAGGTGTGACTGCAAAACCGACTGGTTGTGGGTTCGATCCCCACTCGAGGAGATGAAATATTTACTTAAATTTATATTTCCATTTCTTCGCTCTGGTGTCGAGGTTAAGCGCGGCGTTGAGTTCTGCCACTCAACACGCAATGCCTCCAGAATTCGGCAGAAAGTGGGGAACGGAGTGTCTTAACACTAGGTTCCCTCTGCCTACCCTGCTGTGTGGGGGATTACAGCGTGAAGCTAATTTAATTTTTTATTTAATTTAACGGAATACGATGTGTGATGAAAGAGTTGTAGGTTCGCTTCCTATATTACTTAATAGTTACAAACATAGAGCCCGAGTGCGCTAGGTGGCTCCTACATACTTGTGTTTATACTTAGTAAGTTCCCTAAATATGGACTAGTCGTATAATGGGGACCACCGTCCTCTTTCGATGCGCGTTGCTGCTGCTAGATAGTGAAGTTAGTCATATTAGGTGACCCCACCCGCCTCTCAGTCCCCTGCAACGTTGCGAACGTACCACGTGTCAGTGTCGGCGGCAGCCTTCTCGTGATTGCTAAAAAGTTATCATTTTGTATCATGGACTAGTAAGTGATTCACAGATATGGACCAGTGGTCCACATTATAAGCACGTGTTCCATATTGCAGACTGTTCTTCTCTATAGATAATGGCGTCTAAACCAAAAAAGTTACCTACTAGATAGCTGTAGGCCAAATATAATAGATAAAAAAATAATGACTAGGTTACCTATAAGGGTCGAAAACTATCTGTGTGAAGCGGTCGACTATATTAAATTTACAAGGTCCATATTAAAAACTAGGTGGTCCATTTATAATACCTTGTTGCAAAAGTTCCTCATTTGCGTATTGACTATTACTTAGTAAGTTTGTTAGAAAAATATACCTTTATAACTTTTTGATGTAAAATAGTTATTCTTGAATAATTTATCAAATTATTTGCATAGAAACCATTAAAGTATCTTCATACAATTGGGTTTTATTAAAAGAAAACGATATGGTGATCCATATTTAGGGAACTCACTCTACATACGTAAATTAATTGTAGATGTGTTCAGAGATCATATTTAATATAAAAACCAATATAAATTTAATATGAAAACCATTATAAAATAGCTGTAATATATATCTAATCTATCTGCGTGTTACGAGTATAATTAGTAAAGTAAATATGCGTATTGTAGACTACTACTATAATAGACTAATATATAGGCTGCATAAAACACACATTAGAATGAAGTAGTTATTTGTTGTATCGGAATTTCTATTATTTTGATTATATTTTCTTCCCCTGGTCGAAGCAGCCTCGTTTAAAATATATATAATTTTCGTCCATAAAATTTCGGGAATCAATGCACAACAAGTTATAATGCGATGAAATTGAAATTATTTTCGTACCCGCCACTTGGGCCTCGCAGATAAGTATATCTATAAGTTATACTTGGTTCATCTGATACATTAAAAAATTTTTACTAACGATTAGACTTTGCCACCAGATTCTTTGTCCGCCAGTGGCCAAAAGGGCCCTAAATAAAATATTGTGAATATATCATTCAATAATTAATCAGGTTCACGCTGTATCCCGCACACTGCAGGGTAGGCAGAGGGAATCTAGTGTTAAGACACTCTTAGCCTAATTCTGGAGGCATTGTGTGTTGAGTGGAGGAGCTCAACGACGCGCTTTATCTCGACACCAGAGCGAAGAATGAAAATATAATATCAAATCTTTGATTTTTACGATTATTACACATTTTAAATGGAACTATTTTAACCGGATTAATCGTGTATATTTGGTATTATATATTTTTTGGAAATTGAACCTTTAGACGTGATGAATGTCTCTCTACTGTGGGTGGCTTGTAGGTCTTCTGACAACGCTGGCGGGGAACTGGCAGCTTGTTCTGATGAAGGGAATTCTTTACCTGGCGAAGCTCGTCCCCTAGATGTTCAGCGTCACAGACGTGGTGGGCTCTCTGAAACAAAGATTTGCCAACGGTAGATAACTGTGTAAGGTGGTGGTGCGATTCACCATTGAGGTATCTATTGGTGTGCATGGGTTTCCTTTATAATTTCATTTAAAAGAAAAATATAAATTTAAATACTATATTCACAATTACACAATCAGTCGATTTTGCAGTCACACTTTGTGCCCCTGCGCTGCGACTGGTCATAGTTACTACATTAATATAAAGATTATAAATTATATAGAAAAATACAATCCATATTTTTGGAGTAAGATGTAAGAATCAACATCTAGAGATAAGTACGCCTAGTTCTAACTTAAAGTTCGTTAAAAATAAAAATACATAGGTACCTATGTAAGTACCTATATTGGTAATCATTTAAAAAGTATAAAAAGGTATGGACTACGTGTCTGGGAAAGGAAAGGATCGGGTTCAATTCGGCAGGAATTTTTAAAATAAATCCAGCCTAGTTTGATGAACGCAGAACAAACTCCACAAAGCGCCAAGGAAGTCATTGAGATATAAATTAAGATGTGAATAGAAACCTGAATTAGGAAATCTGTCAGGAGTCAAAGCCACGTAGTACAAATAACCAGCATTCATAAATATTGGCTTCATTGATGGCTGAAGAATATTCAATCAACAGATGTATAATATTGTATATTTATTTGTGGCACGCATTAACTACTGAAACCCTTAGTTGAAACTAGCGGTGTTTCATTTATTATAAAATATTAGCCATATATTCTAATAAAACTTAGATGGTCACTTTATGTTTCCATTTATATTAGCTGTTACAGGATATTAACCCCTAATCCTTCTTTTATAGAAAGGAAAAACTATATTAGACAGAAGAAAAGAACTAAAAGGAGAAAAAACTCTCACTCGAGGGAATGAACTATTATTTCTTAATATGTTTATTTCTCGCTCTGCATTAAAGCACATGCCCGGCGTTGAGTTCCACCACTTAACACGCAATGTCTCGATAAATTGGGTGTAAATGGAGGAACGGATTGTCTCAACACTAGGCACTACGACTCACTCTACCTACTCTGTTGTATGCGAGATACTACGTGAAGCTGATTGATTATGTGATAAAAAATATAAATATTTAAAAGTAAATAAATTACAATTATATTAAAAAAATAATCCTAAATAATTTGGAGACGTTGGGACATCTGGCCTCATGTTGGTTGTACTTTTCGTTCCATCATCTATCCCGCAACTGTCCATATAGCAAGGCACCTATCTCTATAACACGGCCTACGCCCGCGGGCCGGCGTCCGGCGTTCGGCGCGCGCTACCACCAGGCTCGCAGCGGGCGGTGGGAGGTACAGCGATGGCGTGTGACCGCAGCGGGAGGGGCGGGGCCCGGCGACTAGCGAGCCAATAGCATCGCGATGACCACTGACCGCCTCCCCCCTCCCCCCCTCTCGTCTCACAGCCGGGGGGTGGCGCAGTAAATCACGCACGATGTCAATTACGACGACTGCCACCCCCGATTTTCCCCGGCCTCCCCCGACCTTCCCGGTCGGCCGGCCGCACTGCTTCAATGAATACCTCTATTGTAGTGTATTCATCATAGAGTGACGCCACTCTCTGTCACCGTTCTAGATCGAGCGACAGTTTACATTTTATTACGAACTACTTACTCTTTTTCGTTTTTGTGTCTGTTTCTTATATCTACTTATTTAAATAACAATAAATTAGTAAAACGTGTCTAAAGTTAACTTTAAAGTAAACAATAGTTTATTTAATTTGTGTTTTTATCATTGTTTCAAATACTCATGCCGTAACCTATGTCAATAGATAAAATTAAAATATGAATATTACTGTTATTTAAGTATTATTCTTTAAAAACTACGTTATTATATTCTATAGGATAATATGCTAAAGGTACCTACATATCTATCAGATTTAATAAGTACCTACCCACCTATATTTAAGTGATTTATAAATACTATTTTTTTCTTCATACTGTCCGGTTAAGAACATAATTTCATTAAGAAAAAATTACTTGAGACAATTAATTAATATAACTAGATGACCCTAAGCAAAACAATAACATGGTTCGTTGGTACGCGTGTCGGTATGTAGGTATGTATGTATGTAGGTACCTATTCGTATACACTTAACTAGTGATAAATGAATAGTAACAATTCGAACAAGCGATGCTATCTAGTATCTGTACAAGGTAGAGTAGGTAGGTTGGTAGGTAGGTAGGTACTCTCCCGACGGCAGATGCGGCGCCGTGATAGGAGCGGGTCATTTATAACAATCACGTCGATGAGCCGTCGGCCTCCCGCCGCCCTCACCTGTTAAATGAGAATTATGCTATAATATAAAAATATTACTAACAGATACAAAATTAATTATTACATTACCAACAAACTGGTTTAAATAATTTTATCTACTCATGTAAAGCTATTTTAACATAAGGTACCCCAGCCAATTAACGCCCACCCTACTTAAAACTAAAATATTTCACAAGATAAAAAGAAATCAAAAACTGTTTAGGAAAATAGTTTTATTGAAATATCATATAAACAAAAAAACTAATATTTGTGTACTTACCATCTGTCATCAAAAATAAGAAAAATAAAGCATTTTAAATACCTTGTAATGGGAGCATTTTAAATACCTTGTATTGAACATACGTACATATGTAGGTACTCAGATCTACGATCCTTGATTTCCTGAAAAAATCATACTTTTGTCGTTCATTTACTTAAAAAAAGATATGGCCGTTTATTTCGCAAATAACGCGTTTCGGCACTATACAGTTACTCAAAATAAATAGAATAGGTACTTCCGGTTGACCTAGAATTATGAAATTTAGTAGCTAGCATCTATAGGTAGTAGGTAGGTACTAGTTCAGAAACTAATCTGAAAACTGGTTAATCTAAAAAATAATGGTTAATCTAAAAAATAATAGCCTTTAAAGAGAGGCAAAATTTGGTAGATATTGAAGCCGCTAGTACAAGTAGAGTACCAGATGAAAGGGCTTCGGTAAGCTAAGCTTGAATTTCAGGAAAAGCTTGAAATCTCCAATTTTTGTACGAAACCCTCAGTGCGAACCCGACTCGCGCTTGTCCGGTTTTTTTTTACGCGAGCGATTTCTTACTCGAGAGTGAGGTACAAAAACTAAAAAAATAAATCTTGTGAAACGCCCAACGCCTCTTTGTGTGTCTATTTCAGTTTTTGAAAAAAAAAACTTGTAACTAAAGACTAAAGTGAAAGATCATCATAAAAATTATACGTAAAATTTAAAAAAAATATAATGAAAATGACCAATCTGTCAAAGTATTTTTTTAAAATGAGCGTACGTCGACGACGCCCTCAAGATACTCTTCGGAACTGACAGTGGCGAGACCACCAGCGCGCGTCTTAGCAGGCTTATATATAAGTATAAATAGATGCCCTTCAAATAGGTACCGACTAACCTACGTCATACATTTTGTATAAAATCGGAGTCCTATTTAAAGTCCTCGATATTTTTGGTCAATTGAAATGATTTGTATAATGCTTGTAATGCTCATTGTTGTATTTGTCCGCAGGTCTGGAGGCGCAGGTGCAGGACACGTCGAAGGACCTGTACTGGTTCTGAGCTGGCTGTTAACAAACACTTTATCCTAGACGTAGACGTAGACGTAGACGTAGACGTGCGGGTACCTGGTTGCTTGCTCGTAGTGACCTAAGTAATTCATAAGTTGTATCGTTGTTAGTGTACATTCAAATTGGTATTATTGGTGGAGTTCTTTAAAAACTACATTCACTGGAAAATAGAGTTGCTACGTTCAGTATTACATGCAATATATTTATTAGTTATTATAATTTGAGTATCTACCTGCTACTTAACTGATGTGAGAAGTAGACTAAGGCAGCAGCAGGCAGCAGGATGTTCTTGTAATCTGTTAAGTGAAATATTCTATTATAATTCTTGCAAATACCTACTAAAATTAAAGTATGTAAAGTCAAAGTACAAAAAAATATATGTTTTGTTTGAAAGAATATTAACAATAAGATATATATTTGTTTTTATTTATTACAAATTTGCAATGAATTGTTTCTTATTATATTTCGATTGTGGAGTTGTCGATTAACATTGATTTACTGCTAACTTACAGTTAACTTTATGAATTAAAAGACATTTAGAAGTAACTTTGTAGAGTACATACTTTGTACGCAACTCGGGAACAAAGTCGTCAGCGTGACGTCAAATATCATAAACGAACTAACTTTGAGAGATCACTTTGTTGACGTCAACGTGACGACGTGACGTGTCAAATGAACACGTTCTCAGTCATACCTATTGTTATTTTTCAAGTAGCGGCCTACTTGTTAATACATTTATTACTTTACGCAGTATCATATATCAGTACAGTTATAACGTGAAGTCATAGTAATAAAGGAAGCGGACAGAATCGGTGTGTCATTATTATAATAATTTCTCTAAGAAAAGAAAAACTTTAGTTGCTATTATGTAGAGTTCCGAGAAGCGACCGTCATGGGAGCCTCCTCGCTCCTCCTCCTCGACTCGTGTGTCTCAGTGAAGTGTCGAGACGCAAATCAACTTACCTTTATTAGTAATTATTAGTATTTATTAATAGTAGAGGCCGGTCGTGGCGCAGCGGCACGAGGTGTGACTGCAAAACCGACTGGTTGTGGGTTCGATCCCCACTCGAGGAGATGAAATATTTACTTAAATTTATATTTCCATTTCTTCGCTCTGGTGTCGAGGTTAAGCGCGGCGTTGAGTTCTGCCACTCAACACGCAATGCCTCCAGAATTCGGCAGAAAGTGGGGAACGGAGTGTCTTAACACTAGGTTCCCTCTGCCTACCCTGCTGTGTGCGGGATACAGCGTGAAGCTAATTTTTTTTTTTTTTATTTTTATTAGTAATGGCCAGTACATTTTCAATATGATTTGTAATAATGTTATAATTGAATATTTAAAATATTACGAAATTCATATAAATGGATCTTGTAAAATTTTGTTGATTTTGTAATGTCAGGGCAGAGAGCGCACGAGTCGTTAAACAAATGAACAGTACTCATTTCCACATGAATCCAATAGCTGTGTATATAATGTTGTATGTCAGAGAAGACTCCCATAATTTTTAATTTGCGTAGAAATCGTCTGTGATAATTCTGTTTGAGTCAGTGTGCACTCTACCGACGGCAACAGGTACCCTTAGCTGTAGATTATAGTGTAAGGCTTGGATCTCGCAGCTGCCCCCGCCGCCGCCGCGCTGGTGATGTCGCAGCGTGAGGTGGGTGGTGGCGAGGTGCAGCGGACGAGGCCGCGCCGTATGTATATACGTACCGTACGTTAGTACTAGCGTAAGACATAGTTGTACATATAGATAGATATGCCCCGCGTGTGAGGTTTGTGAGGCTTGTGAGGCACGAGACATACTTAAGAGTTTCGTTATTTTTCTGTCCGATTTATACATATTTGTATAAAAATCTCACTATCATTACAAAACAGTGTTACAGTTGTATTGATTAAAAGAAATAAGTACCTACATACTCTTGTATCATTAGATAACAAAAAATGCGAAACTAAATTGTTAGAAAATGTAAAAATCAGTTACCTACATATTTCTGTAAGTGTTACAACCATATCTATAAAATAAATAATCTATGGTAAATATGCTTAAATTACAATACAATTTATAAAGAGTCTTGTATAATATTGTCGCTCTCCGCTCGCCGCTCACACGCGAAGCATCGCGTAAAGAGATGTGCTTCATGGAGTATTACCGAACTGACAGCTTGCTGGAGTCGTCATTTGTACACGATGCCCGTTGATATTAAACATAAAATATTTTTCATGTAAATGTTCCATGCACTTTCGGAAACGCAGCCAACATTTAAAACGCAAGGCCTATATAAATCATTTTATTATTTATAATTATGGGCAGTGTGCAGATTATGACACCGTTCTATCAGAGAAGCAGAATGCTTAAAATTGTGAGCGCTTCGAAAATAATTCGTTTTACATTGTACAGATGAAATGAGTGTATGAGTGAGTAGCGCCGAGGCGAGTGCGAGCTGCGATTGGGCCGCGGCGCACGCGCAGCGTCGCACGTCGGCTATTTACGTATGAAGCGAATTCCTGCTACATTTATTGTTTCTCAAATGGCTAATAGTGGTAGCTTGCACTCGCCTCCCCCATCCCCTGCATCCCCCACGAGCTGTCGTGTAAATGTAATGTATCTATAGATTATTGTGAATAGCTTCAAGAGCGGGCTCAAAATAAATATTACTTATAAAATATTAAACTGCATTTTATTTATCCCAGCAACGGTCTCTCTCCGTCGAGACAGAATACAACAATAATACAAACGTAAGCGATGTCTTAATTGTAGTAAGAAGTGATAGTTTATTTGTGTTTAAAGCGTTTACCGAGCACTCAACCACAAGATGTTAGCAGCAGCTGTGTTGGTGGCGCGGACACGTGACACGGACACATGACACGAGACACGACAGATTAAGTACTGTTCAATGGTCCAGTAAATTGTACACATTTATAAGATCACTATTAGATTTCTATTGTCAAATGATGTTAATATAATGAGGACATTACATTTATGAGGTTAAATTTGGACTGCAGATGTAACCGAGTGGGTTGCGGGTTGCGGGACCGCAATTAAAATAATAGTTTCTGGAGCTCTTCACTAAAATGTAAATGATCAAAATGGTTTCTACGTCGATAAAGCTACGGATTAAAACAAGCTATTTGTAAAGCGCATTAATCACGTCACGCCGCGGGATGGAAATAAACAATGGATGCCATTACAAAGCTGAGAATTAGAAGTCGGCCGCAAATAGCGCCATTAGCCGCCCTCCCGCGCGCCCTCCCGCGCGCCCTCCCGCGCGCCCTCGCGTGTTTGTAAACACGGCGCGTCTCCCGTACGTCAGCTATTGGCGTTTTGGGCACATTCCGCACTCTCCGCGCCTCCGACACTAATAAGTAAATCGTAAAACAAACAGACTGGTCTCGAGTCAATTTGTCACGCTTATTTATGCTAATGGAGTGTTAACGGCGGCGGCGGTCGAGACGACGTCACCGGCGACCGACGCCCGCTGCTGGGTGGCGTAGATAGGAGATACTTGATAGGGTCGACAGAGATAACCTAGTGTTAAGATATTAAGTTCTGCATTCTGCGTCACAATGCTAATGGTGGAGTGTGTTTAGACCCTCTTCGTTTTGATATAAGAATCTCTTGATTCTTTTATCTTTCACAGTTTAATCAGTTTGTTAAATAAACCAATGAAGTAATATATTGCACTCCTAACGACTATATATATTTGCGTTGAACTGTTTGATCAGGCAGTTCAGCTGCAGCGCACGTCGCGGCGCGTCCTTTCGGAGGCGGAAGTGCTAATTTAACGTCGATTGATTTGCATGTTTAATAGCTCACTCCCGCCTCTCGAGCAGTCCCTCTCCCTCTCCCTCTCCCTCCTAACGCGCGCGCTCTCCACCGAGATAAATAAAGTTGAACGCGTCACTTATTTCTGGCGGCCATTCTTTAGCTTTAACAATGTTTTATTTTCGTGGGATATGAGTGGAGGCGATTTATTGAGTGTGACAACAAAATGCCCACGGGACATATTTGAATTTAAAAATAATTAAAGTTATAGGTAGTCATTTAATAAATTTGATCATAATATTTAATATGGAACTTTAGTAAAATTCATGATAGGTCTAAACTTACGTGGGTAAAAAAAGTATTTGCACGCCAAAGTTTTTTTAAATTACACCTAAAGAAACAAAATGATTTCAGTTAATTATAGTATTTAAGTCAAATAAATCAGCTTCACGCTGTATCCCGCACACAACAGGGTAAGCAAAGGGAACCTAGCGTTAAGACACTCCGTTCCCCACTTTCTGCCGAATTCTGGAGGCATTGCGTGTTGAGTGGCAGAACTCCGCGCTTTGCCTCGACAACAGAGCGAAAAAATGGAGATATAAATTTAAGTAAATATTTTATCTCCTCGATTGAGGATTGAACCCACAACCAGTCGGTTTCACAGTCACACTTTGTGCCCCTGCGCCACGACTGGCCCCTAATTATTAGTACAATTATTGTATTTAATAACTTAAAATACGATAAAAACACATATTTCAATGTGAATTAACTAGGTATTTGCACACCAACCTTTTTGTTCGTATTTTATAAAAAAATCGAGGATTAGTAAATGAAAGAAAAGATAGTAAATATTTTGTGTGCATTCCATTAGTATCAACAGTGGCTTGCAATCTCCTTGACGTCGATTCCACTAATTTGGACGTAGTTTGAGTGGGGATTTGAGCCCATTTTTCACCAAAGCACACTTCATATCATTTTTATTTAAAAATTTTATTTTCACACACATTTAAATCCAGCAGATGCCACAAATTATGAAGCGATTGTACGAGTCATTATACAGCAACCATTCCTTAGAGTGCATAGCTGTGTGCTGGGTTCATTGACCTGCTGGAAGTAGTATGTCTCACTTATGCCTAATTTTGATAAAGTATCGCGCAAAACTTTAACGTAATCTACTGCTTTCATTGTTCTGTACCTACTGTGCACGTGTGTCGTCTGCAGTTCGGTATTTGGTTTACTCACAAATCTCTGTGTGTCCGATCCAAAAAGATTTAATTTAATTTCGTCAGAAAAAATATTATTTTTCGTGAATGTTAGTCTTTTTGCTCTATTGGCCTCACTTAAGAAAGACTTTTTCCTCACTGTACTGACACGAAGACCACCATTATACAGTACGTTTTTGTTTCAGTTTCTTAGAGTACAGCCTCACCCGAACGTGAAGCAATGTAATTCGCTAAGCTTTGAGCGCTTGCAAATGCTTTTTTTTAACCTATTTTACAATTTGACGCCTATCTTTAATAATATTTTCAACAGTTTTTTTATAATATAAAGCATTGTCGCGTAATTTAACTTTAAATCTGCTCTGATTTGGCGGTAACTTCGACCTTTGTTGCGACCTTTCGGCATGTTTCCTTCAAGTAATTTGGCTGAATACTCAAAGAGTCTCGTGGTTAGGATAGTTAGTACGTCTCTCGATGTTCATGTGTTGACATTTCACTTAATGTGTCAAAATGTTGCAGAAACAACATTGCATCAAGAAATAGTTGGTGTGCAAACACTTGTTTGTTAAAATATGTGTTATTACCGTTTCATTTTTAGGGTTGAAATTTTCAATAACAATTATTAAACAATTTACTTGTGAGTTTTGTTTTAATTAAAATAAAAAAAATAATCAGCTTCACACTGTTTCCCGTACACAGCAGGGTAGGCAGAGGGAATCTAGTGTTAAGTCCGTTCCCCACTTTCTGCCGAATTCTGGAAAGATTGCGTGTTGAGTGGCAGAACTCAACGCCGCGCTTAACCTCGACACCAGAGCGAAGAAATGGAAATATAAATTTAAGTAAATATTTCATCTCCTCGAGTGGGGATCGAACCCACAACCAGTCGNTTTTACAGTCACACTTCGTGCCGCTGCGCCACGACTGGCGTTAATTTAATTAAAATGTCGTGTGATATTGTAGTTGTTAGGGTTCCGTGACTTCTAGGGAAAAGAGGGACCCTTATAAGGTCACTTTCTTATCCTTCCGTCTGTCTGTCTGCCTGTCAAGAGACTTTATTTCAAGAACTGTTTTTTTTCAAGCGCGAGTTGAAATTTAAAACATATACATATCCCCATGATTTCCTGAAAAAACGTATTTCTACATTTACTTAAAACGAGATATGGCCGCTATAAACGAAATCGATAAATATATATATATATAGATTAAGTTGTTAAATACAATAATTAAAAGAAGTTTTTCAGTTTTATTTTGTAGCTGTAACTTAAAAAAAATAAGGTGTGCAACCTACTACTTATTCAATCATTGTTATTAGAGTACAGAAAACAGAAGAGAAAGACATGCACAATAAATATATTCTATAGGTACCTACTTATAATTGATAAATAAATCAGCTTCACGCTGTATCCCGCACACAGCTGGGTTATTAGAGGGAACCTAGTGTTAAGACACTCCGTTCCCCATATTCCGCCGAGTTCTGGAGGTATTGCGTGTTGAGTGGCGGAACTTATTATTGATGAAATATAAAAAATTATGAATTCATTTTTTCTCTCATTGGGTAATCCAAATCTCACCGAAAACGCATTGTAAAAAACCAGCTAAATCTCGACTCGATGAAGATGGTTGTTTCTCGATAAAAAGTAATCAAATCTCTAGGTTAAGAGCTAAGCCAAAAAAAGTATTTGACCGACCGTCGAACATTTTTTAAGCATTTTACGTGTCGATATACTCGTATACAAGTGAACGGCCAAGCTAAACTATCAAACAAACGACAGAAGTAGTTGCGTCTTTCTTTTTAAAATATCATTTATCAAAGTCAATTTAAGTACGACAAGAATTTTAATAGCGGTGATGTTATATATAAGTACAGTTGTTAATTCAAACCAGCGATAATTCGGACCTAGAGGCGTCCAACACTCGACAATTTGAAGTTGCACAGCGAAAAATAGAGAAAAATTACGCAGTACTTTGACACTCACTTCCGAAAAAAATATATTTTTATTATTCATTTATAATTGATTATTACGCAATAATTCGAACTTTTTCCCTTTTCTCTGATATTTCAAACACTCGAAAATTCGTAATATTTTAAAGGCCCTTCGTGTTTCGAAGAAGTAGTTAGTGCTATTGGATCATTTGTAAGTAATATAACGCAGAAAGTAATTGTATGACAATTTACTGTGTTAAGTTACTCCTACTCGTCGATATGTTAATTTAGGTACAATTTTTGTAAATGCCAATAAACTTTTATAAATTATCCATTCGTAGAAAAGGGTTCAATTTTTGTCCTTTTAGGTATAGTTTGAAAACATTTAAACGATTACAGGGTAATTAAAATAGCACAGAAACAGCCCCACAGCCCCTCGCTACCGTGTACTCGTATGAGCACATATCTATTATGCAGATACATACATTAAAGCAACATTTTATACTGTGGATGTAAGTACTTCAATTAGACCTCATAACTATAAATAAATAAATAATTTAAATGTCAAAACTTTGTTTAAAAATGTATCTTTTTTCATTTTTTATCAGAAATATATATCGGAAAGTAATTAAATTGAGCGCAGTAAATATTTGAGATTCCATCTGAACACCTTGTTTCTATTCGGGCTTAACGAACTTTCAATATCGCTACGAATATGTCTCACGAAGTAACAAGGAATAGGGCGGGCCCCTGTGAGTGGGACTACAAAAAGATTATGACAATTTTATTTTTAACTTTCCATATGAAAATGTAGAAATGTAACGGCGTTTAAAGAAAATGACTTTAAATTGTGCCTTTTTATTTTGAGAAAAATCAATAATTAAGTATTTATTTATGACACTCCAATAATTTGACATGAAATCAAGGTTAAGTAAGTATGACCTGTTGCTAGTTGACGCTTAAACTAACCTACTATAAAGCAGTTGAAACAGAAACCGTTTATCAAAAAGCATCTTAAATCTGTAAGACACGTTGATTTGTAAAATATTTTTACGAAAAAGTTAATTATCACAAAAAATCTCAAAGTTCTGTCTTAAACCGCACTTGAACCTTGACAGCCTTGATGCGCTGGGTAACGTCGTTGGTACATCGCACTATACGCTCAAATGAAGGACGCCTCTCTCCAGCTTCATGGAAACACCTGGTTGATTTGTTTCCTTAACTTCGAGGGAAGTAGATAATGACTTGACAAAACCCGCCGCGGCTTTATTCTGCAAGAATATTAAACTGGTAATTGACTTGTATACATACTTCGAAGTATTGTGAATCTTAAGTCGTTATAATAAGGTCGATAGTTGCTTGGCAATCTCGTGGGAAATGTAATCTTCGTGAACCGTGGTGTTGTCACAGTCTTTGTAGTTCCGACTATAATAATAACTAATATGTTATTCTAAAAGCACGTGTAAACCTCGGGAGCTCCACCAGCCAACCAGCGTGACTTGTTAATGCGAAGTGATATTACGTTAGCCTCAGACTCGAACGGTAAAAGTCTAAAATCTTTCGTTCCATATAATAGCAACTATATACCAAATCTAAATATTTTTCTTATGAAACTTCTTTTAAAAATGTACCAAATCATTGGTGCGAGCTTTTATAGTAACAGTCCAATATATCAAGTGTTGATAGATCATAGATCTACAGCTGCAGACGAACCGAGATGTGGCATCTAATAATTACAAGTGAGTTGATCTAGCAGGTATCTATCTTTAGGAATAGTAAAAGTCCATACAAGTACGAACAAAAAAGAATTAGTAAAACATCGTAAGTAATGTTGTTTTTTATACCGCCGTTACTTTTAATAATAATTGTGACGTCAATACTGACTAGAAACATGTGCTAGTTATCGTACATTATGTAAATATCTTCTAATTACAATGATTAGAGACAAAGAAATGAATAATAGAAATACTCCGGCAAATTTAATGAAAATTTTAAGTTGGATGATCTCTAATAAATATCCTACAATAAACAATAAAAATAAAAAGTCGTCATCAGGCAAATAAACATCAAAATAGAGAGAGGCCTGCAGGCTTGCAGAACTGCCACATGTCATGGCACTAAGAGCCTTCGCGCGGTCCTCTTCATTAGCGGCGCGACTGAAACTCGAGCGCGGCCTCTCGCCACACAAACAAACCGTTATCCGCGACAGAGCGCGACCGGAGCGACGCCCACACCGCCCTAATGGCTCGGACATAATAAATAGTGACTTAGCTCTTTGTCGCCCTCGTTTTGAGTACATTTTAGCGTGTAATAGTTGCACACGTGCGCCGCACGCCGTCGTGCCGGTTCCGGGCTCCCAGCCGATGTAATTATGTAAGATCTCATTAAGAGCACATATTTAATAAGACAGATACATTCCTGCGTAAATCACGGCGTCTCTACATCTGTCACGTGTTGCTATCTATTTGTGGCTGCAGCGGAGTGTCGCGTCACTGGCTCACTGAACAATTCCCCGTTAGACTTCCCGCGGGACTCGTAAATGTGGAGCTACTTAAATACTTAATAGATTGTGAAGTCGTTTAAGTGAACACCACACATTTGTAACTTGATAATGGGTATTTAGCTATCTGAATGCCGATTACGATCGGATTAATCGACATCTACAGAAATACTGGTAGGGGACTTTACACAAGTACCTAACCGAAGACAATCATGTTATGATTTTTGGAAGTTTTGCCTGTGTGTTCGTTGTTTGTCTTTCACGCAAAAACTGATGGGCTATTTTAAAAGTTTAATCTATACAAAATATCAATATAGCATCTTAGGAAAAAATTGTCAATAAGATGATCTTTTTCGTTTGACATAAAAAAACAAAGGTGTGGTGTGGAACTCCAACCGAACGAAGCTCAGCCCGGCACACTTTAAAAGATTTGAATAAACCATCATAGAAACACTATGTTTAACGTGATGAGGACTTTCTGATGATGTCTGCGAAGAGGTTGTTCGGTGGGATGCGGTAACTTCAGCAAGTGCTGTTGAAGTTGAAATTGAATAATTATTTTTATATCGGACAACCCATCTACATGGGAAGGCTATATTATTTTACAATGATTTAGTAACAATAAAATATTTTGCAAAACATGTATGCGCGTGTGCTGCGGAAACGGTTAAAGTTGCGCAAAAAATATAAATGATGAAATCGTTTCCTTTTAAAAGTTTTAAATAACAGACCATACACAACAACAATAAATGTTCATATTCTAAGGTCAATCTACAGGAACAAGTCCTATGTTAATTTAAATTAAAAAAAAAACTATTTGTTTTAAAAAAAGAATTAACTATAGAACATCATTACCTTTTACTGCATATCACTAACTTTGCGTACTCTCTCACAATCTTCTCTCTGATTTCTACTTTATCATCCTGGACCTGGCCCTGATCCCTGAACGGCTCTACACAGCTGTCACAGCTGTCACACTCTCTGATCGCCTTATCATAACGAGATGTTCTTTTTAAAGACAATGACTAAAGAACGAGTGTTGCTCTTGTAACATGAATATTAATTAAAATGTATTTACATGAGAATGTAACTTGTAAGTTAATGTAAGACATAGCAAAGTAGTATTTATTACTTAATATTAATGCTATGATTCTTATATTTTTTCTCTTTTATTTCGATATTTATTATTAATATTGCCGAATATATCATATATTCAGCAATATTTCTTGTCCTAAAGCTGCGCGGCGGCAGTAGCGGTACGACGACATGGTGCACGTGCTACGTCCAAGCCGCCTTCTCGTACCCTCGCCGGAACTTAATTGAAGTTAGTGGTAAATAGCAGAAGCGTTAAGCAGCTTCAGGTGCACTAACTAGATTTAAATCGAACATTCTCCATGTTCGATGATTGAAACTACGATTTGAAAGCTTTTTTTAATTCATATTAAATAATCGACCAAAAAAAACAATTTATATATTTCATCGGTATCCGAGTTACTTAAAATCTGTGATGTGTTGATTGCGGCGTGACATCGATATCGTAACTTTAAATAATTTGTACGACAAAAGCGTAAGTGAGCGACGTTTAGTTACTGAAGATACACGCAATGATCCTTATTACCAGAGTCCGAGGTACTGTTTTAAAGTGAGTCGTAATTTAATATAAACTGGCGGCGGCGGCGGTGGTGGCGGCGGTGGCGGTGGCGGGAACACTGTATTGTCCGATGGCAACAATCGATTCAAGTTGATATCTTTATAGGGCTTACACCTCGCTAAGGAATGAGACAATGGCTCGCGGGCCTTATTTAAGGGAATATTGTTTTGGCATACTCCTAAATTTGTCTATGGCGACCCTGAATAGAGCTGGTGTGTTCTTATAGGCTGTCTGCGTACTTTATAAATGTTAGTAGTTTATAATGTGACTTTATACGCGTTTAAAAAGGGAAATAATTATTTTTGAATCACAGAAACTTGTTAGATAAAATATTTACAGCTTTAAATTCAAATATATTATTCTTACTCAATTAAGGTAACAGATAAATATTAAAATTCAGTTTAAAGATTTAGACGAGGCGCATAACGTTGTATTTGTGAAATTATAATACTTCCGTTCCTCACTAACCGCTGATTTCCCGAGGCATTGCGTGTCGAGTGGCGGAATTCAACGCCGCGCTTTACCGAACGAAGAAATAAAAATAATACAGATTTACTTCTGCCAAGTGAAAGAAAAAGGGAAACTCCCAACAAACGCCTAAATTCCAAACATACTCATACATTACTGTGTTGGTCGCCTCTATACACCGCTATGCATTAAATTTAAAGAATAACATAAAATTTACTCTAAGTTACACAACTAATCAATTTTTACTCGATAAGTTTTAAGCAAGCGAAAACAGATGAACTTTAAAAATATTTACTTATAGAAATGTAATCTTGATCTTTCAAAAGATTTTTTATTCTACATACTTTCAATTCAATTTACCAAAATCAATATGTTAGTTGCATTACTCTATTCTGTCACACTAGAGTACAACTACAGGCTTCCACAGTCTATTTAGCCACCCACAGGTTGTGTGGGTGTGATACACACGCACACACACAGCCGCACCACGGTCGCCCGGCTGCTGCAGCTCAGCCATCGTAGCTGAGATAGCATTAGCGAGTGTATCGGAGGTGGCAGTGGGCGGAGTCGAATGCAGTGGAAGCTGGAGTCTAGATTTATAGAGGCGAGAGCGTACGACTGTAGATTGTGGAAGGAAATATACTGCGTCTATATAAAACTATTCAATATTGATTCATATAGACATATGTAACTAACCAAGTGATACGCAGGTTTGTACATATTTCTTTCTAATAATTTATAAAATTATTTTCTGCACAGGCATGTGAGAGGTCCTCTACCTAGAGGTGCTCGTGCGACGTCGCCCTCGCTCTATACTGCAATAATCTACATTACAAGAATGGTTTGCCCCGACTTTCCTCTTCCCTACCACATACAATATATGTATACACTTGTCCTTGTCTCTCGTGCCCGTCTTAATGTAAGGCTCAGCACTATGAGAGCAGTAAGATTTTAAATTTTGAATAAACAACATAAGATATTCTTCATAACGTAAGATAGAATTGTAAAGAATATGACTGGTTAGGAGCGAGCCCTGCCGTATGTCCCTGCTCTCGGAGCCATGTGTTAGTTGTACCTAAATAGTCGCCACCAGCTAATTAGAGAACAACAGTAATCAACATACAAACAACGGCGAGTTTGTTCTAAAATATGAAATTCATATTATACCTATAAGAGTGCAGGTATTCTTAGTTTGCCACATAGGTAGGTATTCAGTAAAATATCAGTGCTTTCTACAAAATCTGTTTCTGAAAAGTTTAGTATGTTATTTAGGAATTGAAATCTATCTATATTTGAAGTCTATAGAGTTAATATTACTTAATCTAACTTTAATATTACAATGGGACACCTACAAGGGGTGCTCACTTCTTAAATATCTTTTAAAATGTTTGCAGATTTTTATAATCAATATCAATAAGTAAATATTATTTATTAATTATATTAGTATTCATTAAATCAAATCAAATCAGCTTCACGCTGTATCCCGCACACAGCAGGGTAGGCAGAGGGAACCTAGTGTTAAGACACTCCGTTCCCCACTTTCTGCCGAATTCTGGAGGCATTGCGTGTTGAGGGGCAGAACTCAACGCCGCGCTTAACCTCGACACCAGAGCGAAGAAATGGAAATATAAATTTATGTAAATATTTTATCTCCTCGAGTGGGGATCGAACCCACAACCAGTCGGTTTTGCAGTCACACCTCGTGCCGCTGCGCCACGACCGGCCTATTCATTAATTATACTATTAACTATATTATACTATTTACTATACACATAAACTTATGTCAATCAATATATGTACGTAAGAGATGACTGACGATCATACTTATACGTGTAATGCGGTAACTCTTCCAACCGCGACCTGTCTGTCCCTACTCGTATGTGGCCGAGTGGAGGAGCTCCTAGTAGAGGCATGTGGAGTGTGAACTGGCACAGTAGTGTCGAACGACCAACGCGCACACGGACAGATCAATTTAGCCGTTTTTAACGGAATTTAAACGTAAGGTGAGGTAAGGTAATTAAAGGTAATTAACACTAATACGCATGTTTTCACAAACGTTACGTTACGCATTTGGACTGGTTGGACAAGGGAAGCGATTAAAGCAAGGATGACGTCCGCGGCTGTGGCGTGGACGTCGCTTATATGGCTTTGAATTTAAATATTGCACACTGAATCACATCATCAACAAGAGGCACTACGGCGAGGATGTCAACAAGTAGGTACCTGCTCCGTCGGCGCTGCAGCTGCGGCGCGGTCCTCATTGTCCGTCGGGTACACATGCAACGCGTCAATGGCAACATTAATGGTTTCCCCATTCTTATACTAATTACTGTAATTGTTGCAAAATCGCGTTCACATATGCCATTAAAATGTATCTACTATGTTTTTAATTAAAGTATGTGTACGAAGGTAAGGAATTTATACTATACTAGATGCAGCTCGCTACTTCGTCTGCGAGAATTACAAGTCTCGTACAAACCTCTTAATACATTGTGGTAACGCGCCCAACCCTACATTTAACTTGACTTGGTCCTTTAAAATGACTTGATAATCTTCATACTGAAGAATTAATCTTAGAAATCATCACAATTTAGTATGGAGTTTTGTCAATGTGGATAGGTGAGATTTTGACAGTTATTTTGAACTGTCTAGAGAAATTTAGTATTTATAACCGACATCTGTAAGAAAAGGAGGTTATCAATTCGACTGTATTTTTTTATGTTTGTTACCTTAGAACTTTTGACTGGGTGAACCGATGTTGATGATTTTTTTTATTTGAAAGCTAGTGCTTTCCGTGTGGTCCTATTTTTGTTGGTCGATTTTTGACAATGGTATCTATGAGAAAATCACATAAGTGTTAAATTTGCATTAGGTATGTGTGCGACAAATGGACGAATAACTCAATATCACGACAACCGATTCCGATGATTCTTTTTTTATTTGGAAGGATCCACTTCAAGGGTAGTTTGGTGAAAGTTTGGTTAGGTTCTGATTATGGAATCCGGTTAAAATTGAACAAGTTGTTATTTTGGTAAAAAATGTAATTATACTGTTATATTATTACATTCATCCGAATATTTTTTATGTATGTTCTTGTCAATATGCCAAAATATTCGTATGCATAATAATATCTAATTAAGTTTGAAGTTTTACATACGGGTAGGACAACCACTAACTTGAGAAGCATTCTTTCTTTTAAGGTTTCAAACAACTAAAAAGTAAAAAATAATTTTACATAAAGTAAAACGTATTATGATTTTGTTAAACAAAAATAATTAAAAGAAGATTATATAATTTTGAAGTCGGTGTCAAGCTAGTGCTACAACAACCTTACTCAAATATTGAACAAGTAAGTCTGTTTGTTTTACTTACACCGACTTGAAAATTATAAACATGACAACATAACACCGGTCGATATCACGAAGTTCTCTATTCAAATATTGTGTTTAGCTTGTATACTTATACACAGTGCAGTCTGTAGGTATGTACTAATATTATAAAGCTGAAAATATTTTGGTTGAACGCGATCTCGATTATGTTTTCAATCGAATCTAAATAGTGTAGTGTACCTGCGTGCGGGGAGCGCACTATGGATAATGGTAGAACAACGGTAGATCAAAATTCATTTTTACTAAAGTCGTCCCTGACGCACTTTTTATTTATTTTTTAATAGTATAATAGTGGACCTTTAATGTAATGAATTATTTTTTCGTGAATTACATTTGGAATATATTTTTTTTTATTGTGAGAAATTGTAATACGTAAGAATGTCTATTTCAGGTTGTTCGCATCGATATTTTAAACTTAATTTCCTTAAAAAAATGTGCAAATAGGTATAAAGTGTTATATATTTTTAAAAAGCCTATAGTATGTAGATTTTAAAACAATTATTATATTGTGGATTTTGTGACTATATTCCTATAAAAAATATTAACAATAAGTGAAGAGAAAAAAGGTACGTGTTTAAAGTTCATCGAGACTTTTGACAGTTACCGACGTCTACCGACGCGTTACATTTGATGTTGTTTTATAGTCCAGATATTCATAAATAACATTTATAAAAATCAGCTGCGGATACGTGCGGTTTTAGAAGTTATCACGAAAACTACGATACAAGTCAGGGAACAAGAAAACTCTATCTATTGAAATTTCTAATGTTGTACTATTTAATTGATTAGATTGCGGTAAATTTCAATTAAATTATTGTTATTTATTGATAAAAGAGCGTTTATCTTCATTTTGCACACATTTTGCGGTATTACTCATCAATAAAATGCACACTACCTTCATTTATAAAATTATATAAAAAGAGTGAATTAATTTAATAAAACTATTACAAATTAGCAATAAAATTACTAACAGACGTTTGATTGTTAAGTGTCTTCACTAAATTTCAAAATGGCTAATACTTTCAAGTGTTCCAAGCGTGAATTATTACTCCCATACATTGAAGGAGGAAAAAAACTTGAAGCAATCAATATTAGCTATCAATATTTCTAAAAGAAAAGTATCATGTTTCTGTAGACAACATGTGTTTTATTATCAGCAACATTCAAAGGAATCTCATTCGTTCCTTTAATAAACGATGGACAGAAGCGTCCCGGTAAAAGGATTCGTTTTTTTAAAAAACAACGAAAATTGGTTAGATTCTGAATATTTGTTAACCTTACCAATCATTGAAGAAGTAGCACCTGAGAACTCACCATCGACGTCTTCTGGAAAACGCGGAAGACCCTGTGTCCCTATGGGGACTCATCAGAATCAACGAAGAGGCGAAAATACCGCGCTATTTAGTGAATATGGCTTTGGACACATCTGCAATGCCTACGTTCAGGGCTTACGTTCCATAGGAGAATTAGAAGCAAAACTCGTAGAAAAACTAAGGCTTGCTGACCGAGATACAATGTCTCTATATTTGAATCTCATAGAAAACGCAAGCCAGAGCAAAATGCTATCGGATCAAGAGGAATTGAGTGTTTTCATTGATTTGGATTTAACAAAAGCGCAATACATGTATTTAAGGAATCTAACAAACGAATGAGATCCCAAGAATGCACAAGGTGCACAAGAATCCCGTAATAAGGAGTATCAAAAATTTCGCCTACATCATGCCAGAAAGTGCTCTCAATCAGCTACAAATGAGGATGTATTTCATACTCTTCTCTACACATCAGATCCATACATTTCCAGTCATAGAAAAACATACGAGTATAGCAAAAGTGTGAAGGCACTTGATGAAGATACCCTAGATCTTTTAAAAGTGAATGAACTTATTATGGATCCCGAAGTTCACCAAGTATAATTAAATATAATATACTCATTATGTAATATACATTCATTTCTAATATTATTCTACTTGTAAATCAATTTTTGTAAATTTTATATTTTATTAACTAAGTATGTGTAATCATAACTATTAATTTCTTACTCAAATAGATAACAGCTTAAGAAACATTGTTTATTAATAAACTAATTTAATAATACATTTTTATTACTACTATAAGTAGTGTGGACTAAGGAAATTAAATAATCTTTTTTTCATTATTTTTTTAATATATATATACTCCAATAAAAGTATAATATCTGAACTTTACCTAAAGCGCTATTTTATACTTTATGCTTGTGCAAAAATTCAATTGTTTATCTTAACAAATAAAAAAGTTATCGATTTTTGATCTGATACAGACCTCAATTGCCCATAGTGGAGCGGTCCGCGCTACCTCAGGCACTCGTAACGTGCCAATATGTCACACACACAATACATCTTTTACTTTGTTACTTCCATTTACCCACGCGGGTAAAGCCACAGATAACAGCCAGTATTCATTTAAATACTAAGGTAACCGACAACGTAACATTAACAAGGGATGATATCTAATCCCAGTGTCATAGGTCCGTGCACGTAGCACAGGTTCGTGACATCTGCCACTGCCCCCCTCGCCACCCACCCCACACCCCGTGCGGCTTAACCCGGCTTAACGCGGCTAAGCCGCGCACGACGGAACTGTTAAATAAATACGCGTTAAGTCCAGCTTTCGACAACATCTACAAATAGACACCTACTACTAATCGGTAGACAACTCCGAACTAATTAACTAAAGGAAAAATAGGTTTAAATTTTTATTTTGGGGTCGATTTCTATTTATTTATGTCCGCATTTTCTATTTTTTATTAAGTGATTATTGGAATAACAAGTTGATGTACCTATAACTTAAATATAATAGATAAAATACATAAAAATAGTTTTTTAGGGTTCCGTACCTCAAAAGGTATAACGGAAACCTTATATTATCATTTCGTTGTCTGTTTGTCTGTCTGTCAAGACCATTAATCCCGATATCACGTATCAAGAGTATCAAGCTGAAACGAATGCTTCCGTGTTTTAAAGGACTATAGACATTATAGTGTGGTTTATAGTATCCTTTATGGGTCCTTCAAAGCACACACCTTTAAGTCAGTGCAATCAAAAGATACCAGCATCGATTTTTGATATAGCATAAATGTTGTCAAAAATTTATACTATTATAATAACACTGGTCAACATGAAAATTGCCTTTTACGTGAAACTGCATTATATCCTTAGTATTTGATCCCCTTAATCTAAATATAGAACTTAAAATTAAAAGTTAGCTCGTATTAATCATTTATGCCATATTTAATATAATACCGGTTAACTTGGTGGATCTAACTCTATATTATGAGATTTGAAATGATTTACTGAGGCAACTCGCGTAAGTTTGGTTATTACGTTTTTATTTATTTGTTTGATTTGTTTGTTAAAACGTGAAATTTTCTAAGTTCTTTATCATTTCCGACAGGTTTGTGGTGCAAAAACTACAATTTTAATAATGTCACGTAACTGTTAAATAGTGCAGACAATTGTTGTTACATATGTGGTAAAGTGAATTTAAGTAGTCGCAGGTTCCCAATAATCCAATGTTTAGAATCTGCTTACTTTCATTATTTTGGAATTAAAATTTAAAGTCAAGATAAATCTTGGGTACCACATTTTAGTTGCAGTACCTCCATTGCATAAGAATTAAGATTAATGAAAAACTTTGTTAAGGCTCTCAACAATGATGAACCAGCCTCCAAATATTTGCGACGTAAATTTCCACATCTAAGCGACACCAAAATAAAAGATGGCATTTCCGGCGGATGTCGGGTCCTTACATCATCATCGGACCAAACTTTGATTCGATTTTACACAGCATCGTAAAAGAGGCATGGGAATTATTTAGAGCAGTGGGTTATGGTTTTTTGGATAATATGAGATGTGAAAAGTTTGTTGTGAGCTTGTGAAGAATGTACTATAAAAGTATTGGGGGCAATATGTCTCAAAAAATCAGTTTTTTCACTCTTATCTCGATTTTTTTTTCTTGATTGCGGTGATAGTAGTAATGAACACGGTGAACGATTTCACCGAGACATATCGACAATGGAAAAGAGATACAGCGGCCGATGGGATACGTCAATGTTAGCGAACTACTGCTGGAACTAGACTAAAGATACTCTTAAAACTGATTTCAAAAAACAAACAAAAAAAGAGAAATTCTTGACTTTAGTCATTATTTATAATATCAAATACTCTCGAAATATTTAAAAATACTCAAAGGAGAATGAAACTTTTGGGCCTAAACGTAAAGAATTGAGATGTGATCTAAAAAATTACTATTTTTTATTATTTTTAGAATAGCAAATAATAAATTAATTGACATTTTGGAAGTGGAGAAAAATGAAAAAATAAGATTTAGATCCTTAATCGATTAAAATCAATCATATTTTAAATCAGAGATGTGACAGCTGATTGACAATGACACTTTGTCTAATGATTTTTTGCATTTTTGCTTCTGTTTGTCATCGCAAAATCAGGCCATTAAATAAAAAGAACAAAAAAACATTTGCTTCTGTCATTACGTTCGTGTCGACACGTTTTGAGTGTTTTCCCGTTTGTTTGATATTTTCAACGACTACTGCTTTGTTTTTCTCGGATTTTGACTCTGCCTATTTTGTACGACCCTCGCTTCCCCACTGGACTCTGAAATATTGTGGGATAGCCAGTGGACACTGCAATACCGACGACCTTTAGACGATGAAAACCACCACAACCTGGTTACTTAGAGGTGTGATATAATCCCGACATATAGCAGGAAAATATATTTGTTACATTTTAGCTGACAGCTTTCATAGAGGAAGGGAAGCTATTGCTATGAAATACTGCAATTGTATTGTAGGAAGACGAATGGTAGGCTGCTGTGCTCATGTTATGAGTATTATATATATAAGGTACCATACCTTAGTTGGGCTAGATACCAAAATAATTTAGTTCCACCTGCACACTTCTTAGATGACATTTTAATAATAGATAATAGAAGAAGAATAAAATATTCATTAAAATGTGTTTTATTTATAAATAATAAACATTAATGCTTAAACAACTCAGTAATCACATATTTTATAGAAGTTGATATTCAAGAAATTGTGCTGCGAACTTAACCTCGCTTTTATCAAATCTCTAATAACTCAGCTCTCAGATTGCCAAAATTTATATAGATCTCAGGGAGGGAATGATGTACCTAAATCTATTAAATCATACTATTTTCATCTCTTTACATTCTGGGCCCAAAAATGTATGGAATAGTTTCAGTCTCCTTTATGTAAGAAATATAAAAAAATTAATGAACGTATCTAATTTTATAAATAAATGATTTATATTCTATGAAATGTTACTCTTAAGTCTTATGTTTTCATTCTAGTAATATTTTTTAAATAGGAGCCAACTTTAAAGTTTAGTTTATATTTTCGTGTTCAGTGAAATAATAAAGCGTTTATTTTAAAGGCAAATAAAAAAATGATTCTTGTAGACCAGTGTTACCAAACATCATGTTTATAATTACTTATTTAGTAACATCTTTGTGGTGCAGGAGCACAGCGCGCGAGTATAAACGGGAGGGTTGTGGGTTCCATTCTCACTCGTAGATAACAATCTTAAATAAGTACTTATATAGCTATAGATAGATAGGTACGGTGTTGCGACGCGCACCCCCTCGCCTCTCCTCCCGTCCAGTTGCTAATCAACCAACATATCGCTCTTACTATCTACATTTGCATAATAATAGTGTGTTCGCGCTTCATTTACTCGTACGCCGCGCCTATTTGTAGGTGAGGTGGCCGACGTGAGGCGGCCGACGTGAGGCGGCCGACGTGAGGCGACCGATATGAGGCGGCCGATATGAGGCGAGGGATGCTCTGTGATGCCACTGGGTTTGCACCATTTGCATATTACCTGTAGTATAACAAAAAAAAATCAAATACGATCAGGTACTTTAAAACAATATATTTTATCGTGAGTTTTTCATTAGGTAAGATCGATAATGATCTTACCTAATGAACAACTACAAGGTTGTGTACAAACACAACCTTAAATATTTGGGACGGTAAAAATATCACATTGCAACTTACACTAAGTAACATCGCCTATTGACTGATAACTAGCACGCGAGTGGAACCTACGTCCCTACGTACCTACGTACCTACTCGTTGTTGCCTTATAGTGAGTGTATCGGAGTGCTCCGTGACACATGGACACCGCCCATTGAAAGTGACCGCGCTCCCCGCCGCGCCTATACCCGCGACCGCCGCCCGCCTGCCGGGATAGACCGAGCGGCGACGGGCGGGTTTTGCACGTCGGTGGTATGGAGCATCTCTTGTATTATGGCAAATATTTCACCAAAAAATGATAACATGTCATCTGCCAATTCCTAATCACAACCGCTAAAAAGAAATTAAAAGTAACTAACTTTGAATTTATAAAATTAAGATACCCAATTAATATTCCCAAGAGGACAGCAGTCAGAGCGGTATTTTATTATTTCTGTAACATTAATGGGTGGTTTGAAGAGCTTTTGTCACAGAGTAACGGCGATAGAGCGAGGGAGGAGGAGGGACGTGAGTACGTCGCTAAATATACTCTGCGACATTTACCTTTGTTTTAATCTGAACTAAATCGGTCGCGGGCCGTATAAAGCGCGAGCGGGGAAGGGGGCGGGGTGGGGGCGGGGGCCGGGGGCTGCTCAATAAATCCCACGAGAAATGTCCCCGTAATCTCGGGAGAACAATTGAACAGATTTGGTTATCCTCTTGCTTATTTTTAAGATACGGCCGTGTCGCCGCGAGCCGCTACAAGTGTCCGCGGCAGGCGGCGACACGACGACACTCATCTTAATAGAGTTCTCTCTTCGGCGTAAGTTATACTAAACATAACTTTATTGTATAATATATTTTTTGTTGATGATCTGAGTACGGTTGAATTGTTAGTAGGTACGCTTGTAAGTCTGTCCGCGCCGTCGCCGTCCTTTGATGTGACTGGCGCGCGACCAACTACGACCGGAGTGCGGACAATTCACACTCTCTGATGCTCCTTGAAATACGATTACACAGATCTATCACTAATTTATTAAAACATAAACATGTCATTTTTCTTCTTTTACGCTTTGATGTCTTTTACTACATATTCATTATTAAATAATGAAGAATGTCAACAAAAACACAGATGCAGTTTTTCACAGTGACATAATTATTAAAGGCTTCATTGACATTTCTCCTCTGACAGGTGCCTCCACTAGCGCCCTCACTGGTCGAGCGCCCCAGGCCCAGCACGGGATATTGTCACGTGGATAAGTAATTAACTTTTGGTTAAAATTGAATTGTAATATTTACGTAGCTACCCCATTGACACTTCCAATAAATAAAGTGACAGTTCTAATAAAATATCGAATAGATGGCAACAAAAGTCTTCTTAAAATGTTACTTAGGGCTTACATATTATAGAGAATTATAGTAATATTTTGATTAACCGTTCCATGTTCATTGTTTATTGTCTTAAATCTTGAAATATGTGTGTGGCTTGAAACTCTTCACCATCCGAGCGATGATATTTAATATTTTAGGACAAATTCCGATCACCTACAGCTTCACTTTCCGCATTGATGTGTTGAGTCTCAACACACTTTGTACCACTCTCTAAACTCTCCTTTTACGATTTTTTCCTAGAGAGTCCTAGCAGTAACTTGAACAAACATATGTAACTGGAACCAACGGTAACGACCTGCTATAAACTGAATGCGGCTTCAAGTTCTATCGTCGGGTCTTCATGTAGGTTATATACATTTTGTTTCCACTGAAGCAGGCGGTTACGATATAAATCTTCTTACATCACAACACCATAAATCCCCAACGTGGCAACTCCCTCTCGACGTCACATCCCCCTTCTTCCAAAAAAAACTGCTTAAACTTAAACAAATACCGTTGGCAACGCTTCCTGGCGTCTTTATTAGTTCCTTATAACATATGTTTAATTACTTAAGTATTTATGTAGATTGTAGACGTACTGGAATGCTCGTTAAAATTGTAAAAATATATTAATTTTAAACTTGGTAACTGGTGGCGGTACTTAAGAGAGTATTGATTTATCGATTTAAGACTTAGAAGGACATCAGAGGGAGGTCAATTCATATTTGAGTTGAGGTCAAATAACAGTAGACAAGGTATTAGTGCTGAGTTGAATAGATTTTTTGAATTTTGGTTCTAAAATTACAAAATAATATAGGTTAAATTAAATCAGCTTCACGCTGTATCCTGCTTACAGCAGGGTAGGCAGAGTGTTGAGTGACAGAACTCAACGCGCCTTTTGCCTGGACACCAGAGCGAAGAAATGGAAATATAAATTTAAATAAATATTTCATCTCCTCGAGTGGGGATCGAGCCCACAACCAGTCGCGTTTATAGTCACGCTTTGTGTGTTATATATAATAACATTAGTTTGTAAATAGTTACATATATCACTGTTCTGAACATTCTATACAAACAATTTATTTTTAATTCACAAATGACATTAGTTTTCATCTCCTACGTAGATATTTAGCCATATAAATATTTGCGCCACACTGCTTGTCACCCGCAACTTTGTTTGAGTGAACGTAACGTGGAATCCCTTTTTTCCTTCTTCCGTGAGAATTAATTCTCACGGAAGAAGGAAAAAATATATTCGAGGGCTCCCCTCCTTAGGGAGTGCCTAACCTCCTCACATGCTAAGTTTCAATTTGCAAAGTTAAGTAAGTTCGTCTGGGTGTTGTCTGCAATCGTAAATCGCTCCGTGACGGAAGATTTTTATATATTAGGTACATAAATTAAGAGTTGAAAAAGATGATATACTTAATTCATCTTTGACTACGAATAAAATGGGATTTGTTATTTCCATCTAAAGATATTACTATTCACCGCATAGACTATAGAGTGTTCGGGAGTAAGTAATGAGGGTCGTCAGGGAGGTGACACTCGCCCACTGTCGTACTGGGGCAATAGCTCCATATTTAGACGAAACACTGTCGGGTATTGAAGTTCATAATCTAATTTTTTGTACTTATCTATCTTAATGCATCTGTTTTTTGCGGGCGCGGTGTCGCAGCGGCACAGTGTGTTACTGAACGCGATGGTTGTGAGTTTGATTTCTGTTTGAGAGAATGAACTATTTTCATTTCCTCTTGCTGGTAAGAAAGCTATTTGCTATTGAATTTGTAAATGACCATCCTAATAATGCTTATGTAGATAAGCATTTTTTAGAATGGATTTGTAACCTATTGGTAATTAGGCATAATGTTGACTACGTGTTCGCATGTACGGGGAGTAGTGACATCAGACGTGTATGTATCTATTGTAACTGATATCCCTAAGTACCTTTAAAAATATTATTTAATAAATAATGCCTTGGCTCGTGATGTATCTAGTGGTTAGAACCGTTTATAGTTGTGTCGTGAATAACCCAAACTCTTTCAGAGATTCAGATGTTCAGTGTTAAGAATTTTATATTACGTCATCATAAGGTATCACTCTAATAAGATATTTGCCATCAGAAGGTTATTCAAATAACTGAAACTGACAATATCACTTTATCATAACACGAAGCTCTTTCGAAGAAAAGCCAAGAGCGCGTCCTATCTTCCTCTCCACTATAACTGCGAGTTAGTTAACAAAAGGAAGAAAGAGTACGGGCACCGCCCCGCCCCTACACCGTGAATTCCTACCCGACTGCAGCTGCAACAGTCTTATTGAACTCTCCGGGACGTTTGTGTGTGATCTTTCTGAAGGTACTTGGTTACGCTTGTTTATATTAAGATTATATTAGAATGGTGATTCGTGATGTTGATTGATTTGTTAGATCAATACATATCAATCAAGTCGTTGGAACGAACGCACAAAACACGCAACACACCCTACAATCGTGTATCGAGGCGGACACTACTACATACCCTAGAATTCCAGGACATAAAATAGCACCACACACCCGTATGAGACGGGCGGACACTACTACATACACCGGAGCTGGGACATAAAATACCATCACACACCTACTAATCGTATCGTAGAAGTGGTATACAACATGTCAACGACCAACGCCATACAAGCATTGCTTACGTACCGTGAAGGTACTGCGAGACGGCATCAGCCACGACATAGTTAATGTCGCTATAACAGTTCGCATAAGCAAGCCCAAGTTTTGAACGAATCACCAAAGTAGTGCTATATGTAACCTCAAATTATAGTAGAATAGTGTTTAGTACAGTGTTAACTATATATTTATTTTCCCTTTGTGAAAATGTGTACTTTTGTGCCAAATAAAGTGTTTTTGCGGGGAATTTTATTGCACTGCTTTATTCAGAAAAAATCTGCAGCAGAAGCACACAGAATTCTCGTTGAGACAATGCTTTGTCGAATACAACGTGCAGAGACTGGTTTAGGCGCTTCAAAAGTAATGATTTTGACCTTGAAGACAAAGAGCGTTCTGGAGCACCGACAAAATTTGAAGACAGAATTGGAGGCATTGCTTGAAGAAGATCCATGTCAGACGTTAGTAGAGCTCGGGAAAACGTTACAAGTAGATGCGTCAACAGTTTCAAAACGTTTAAAAGCGTTAGGAATGATCCAAAAGCAAGGGCATTGGGTGCCGTATGAGTTGAAGCCGAGAGACGTAGAACGACGTTTTCTCATGTGTGAATTGTTGCTTCAACGGCAAAAGAGAAAAGGTTTTCTGCACCGTATCGTCACTGGGGATGAAAAGTGGATTCACTACGACAATCCAAAGCGAAAAAAATCGTGGGGCATGCCGGGTCACGCATCAACATCGTCGCCAAAACCAAATATCCATGGTTCTAAGCTTCTTCTCTGCATTTGGTGGGATCAGCAGGGCGTAATTTATTATGAGCTGCTTAAACCTAATGAAACTATCACGGGAGCTCGCTATCGACTTCAGTTGATGCGTTTGAGTCGCGCTCTGAAAGAAAAGCGGCCACTATACGAGCAGAGACACGACAAAGTGATTTTATTACATGATAATGCTCGGCCACATGTGGCAAAACCAGTCAAAACTTACCTGGAAACACTTCAATGGGAAGTTCTACCCCACCCGCCGTATTCACCGGACATAGCCCCCTCCGATTACCACTTGTTTCGGTCGATGGCGCACGGTTTAAGCGAGCAGCGCTTCCATTCTTTTGAAGAAGCCGAAAAATGGCTTGATTCCTGGATTGCCTCGAAAGATGAGTCGTTTTTCCGACAGGAGATTCAATTGCTACCAGAGAGATGGGGGAAAGTGGTCTCTAATGATGGACAATACTTTGAGTAATGTCATTGTAAGCATTATATTTTAAATTAATTAAAAAAAACAAAAAAAAACAGCGAGGACTTATTCAAGGTCCTAATAAGTAAGTAAATGCGGACGTAGTAGTCACGACTCGAGTTCAAATCTGCCTATTAGCACACTGACTTTTGTTTTATTTTAATATTAATAATCAGCTTCACGCTGTATCCCGGATAGGCGCGTGTCGTGGTTGAGGCATTGAATGTTAAAATGACCGCTCATAGCTGATATAGCTATCATTCTTGAACTTGCTAGACTGTAGGTACGTTCAAGCCGATAGAACTGTACTGTAATTTGGAAACTACAGAAATATTATTAAATGCTAATTAATGAATATGTTTTTCGTAGCTCGTAGCCGGAACGCCCTTTATGCTCAGCGGTTTACTAAAAATCCAGCTGTTCAATATGAAGCCCTGGAACTGTCATCTCGTCATTATCGAGAAAAAACTTTCTGGCGCTCTTTTAGACTTAAGAGATAGTGTAATCACTTAGAATTAGTTTAGTTGTAAGATTAGTTGTATTTTATATGCATTTGGGTTTCTTGTCATTTTTAATTAAACCATAGGTATATAATATACTAAAATAATATTCTTTTTATGTTATCTGTCGCCGTGACTACAAAAAATATATACTCGTAGTATCTAATATGTAGATTAGATTTGTTTTTATTAATAGAATTAAGAAATACCTCGACACCAGCAGCCTTTCAGCATTTTCGACGTGGGGTCTGAAAGTGACCAGTGAGATATATCGAGGTTTTTGGTCCAGTTCTTTTAAAGCAGTGTTTTTTTTATTTTGTTTAGTTATATAGTTTTTAAAAAGCTCATTTTGATCTAAATTTTGTTTCACAATCTGACAATTACATTGGGAATGTTATACATGCAGCCATGTCGAGGTGATCTCCATAACGACGGGGCTCTATCGCAACGTTTACCTCACAAACGACCCTCAGCGTTCTTATCTATAAATAAACTATGCGAAAAGTATAAATTGTAATATTTATGCACCGCGCAGTATGCAGGTGACGAGCGGGAGATAAGCGCTCTGTTTAGAACACTTTCTATAATAATACCACCAATATTGTTTATTATCCGCAAAGGTATTAATGAAAGCATACATTCTTTTATCTTAGATAGATGATAGATGAAATGAGTTATAATTTTAATCGGAGCAAGTTATTTAAAAGTAGAGTAGTAAGTGGTACATCTTAAAAGTATTGGCAGCTTGTAACGAAGTCATCGCCTCGCGAGTCGCGGGCTATGTGTGCTATGTGTGCTATGTGTGCTATGTGGGCTATGTGGGCTATGTGGGCTATGTGGGTTTGGCATCGTGACGATGTTAATAAGACATTCAATATTCAATTCATTTAAAGTATTTATTAAATTTTTTGTTTTAGTTTCAGGCTGTACCCGAACACTGAAGGGTAGGCAGAGGGAACCTTCCATATTTCCAGCCGAATTCTGGAAGCATTGTGTGTTGAGTTTCGGAACTCAACGCCGACCAACGCTAAGAAATATCTCCTCGAGTGGGAATCGAACCAGTCGCGTTTGCAGTCACACAATTGCGCCCCAGCGTCGCAACTAGGCATTTAATATTTATACGATTCAAAACAACAAATAACCCTCTTTTTTGTCTTCGCCAGAGTCGAGTCAAAATATATGACAACTGGGCGCTTAGTGATATCACTAGTTTAGTACTTATTGCATATTCTTAAATAAAATCTAGATATTATTATACTTATTGCGCAATCCGCTTTTTTTGTGCAAGCACATTCCTTCAATAAAATTATTTTAATAAAAGGTAAAAAAATATTATTCATAAGTTTAAAGGACAAAAATTTGTGGAATTCAAACTAACAATTTGATGTCATGTGGGACGTCAGCTACACCTGTATTATTGCACAACACCAAAATTGTGATTTATATATAGAAAACACCTATAGTTAAGTTTCTTGCTCTGAAGTAGAACTGCCTCCTGAGCCGGTGGTAGTGACATTTTCATGTATCTATTCAAAAATGCTGGTAAAGATGTATTTGAATAAAGAGTATTTTCAATTGAATTTCTCCTTTCTAAAGTAGAACAAAACTGTACAATAGTCGTGGTCAGTCAGAGAACATTTCAAATGTACGATCTAGTATTTAGCTGTAGGTATATAAATAAATTTAAAATTACTTAAACACATAAGATTTAACAGTTCTTTACTTGTAGCAAGTGTAACAAACACTAAACGCACAAAATAAAACAAAGCCAATTCGGAATGCAAAAATTTAAATGGCCGTAGTGCTGTGCACGTCTATTAGGGGCTATTCTGTTGTCTCGAGCAATGTACCTCGATCTTATCTCACCTCGCTCGGGGGAGATTTGCATGCGCAGCCACCGGACCACGTCTGTAGATACTGTAGTGTATAGTACAGACGAGGGCGGGAGGGACTCGCGCCACGCCCATCGCACCAGGCCGTGACGTCAGCTGCGGACGGGGCCAGGAGTCGGTACTTACTAGGAATATTAATGTAGTAGTTTTTTCTAATGCTTGAAATTATTTTGTCAAATTGTGCTGATTTTAGATCTTTAAATGATATTAGATTTTTAATTACATCTATATGAAATGAACAGCTTATTAATAGTAATAACCTAAGCGCGACAGGTTGTAGATTCGATCCTAACTCGAGGAACTAAAATATTTAATATTTTTTATTTTTTGACTCTGATGTCGAGCGCAAAGAGCGGTGGTAAAGTCTCGAAAATTAGGCAATGCGTGAGGCAAACAGAGTGTCTTGACACTAAGTTCTCCCTATGCTATGTGCGGAATACAGCGTGAAGCTAAAAAAATTAAATTATATGAACATGTGGGTCAACGCCATATTCACTGTTCACCATAACTGAGGATGGTCCACTTAATCGTTTCTTGTCTTGTTGATTAAAGCCCGTTGAACCAAACAAGACATTCAGTTTGGGTACTTTCATAGAGGTTATATAAAAGCTACCAATAGTTAGCAGCCACGTCTGATGGAGAGAATATAATTATTTAATATAAGTTGCTTAGTAAGTATCATAGCTAGTTAGTATTTGCTTATAGCGTTCGTGATTTCACAGACGCGTGAGGAAACAAGGAGGACCTACCTGCTTTACTTGTTAGTCATACGTATACACCGGGCGAGGTAAGTCGTGGCGCAGAGGCACAAAGTGTGACTGTAAACGCGACTAGCTAAATTTATATTTCCACTTCATCGCTATGGTGTCGAGACAAAGCGCGGCGTTGATTTACGCCGCGTTAAATGGGGAACGGAGTTTCTTAACACTTTGTCCCCTCTGCTTATCCTGCTATGTGCGGAATACAGAGTGAAGCTGATTTAATCTTGATTATTTTTTTTTTATTTATTTTGTTTGTTAATTTTAATTTCTCAGGTATTTTTTCTAAATTTAAGAATTTTATTTCCCTTACTTATGTCTACTTATAATATTATTTTTTTTTTAGCTTATTTTGATTTTTTAGGCTTATTAATCCTATCTTTTCTTACTAATCAATTGAAAATAATTTCATATAATATATGGCTCCTATATTTAATAAATATTCGTACAGTTCAAGCGGACGAAGCCGCGCGGGTCCGCTAGTGTTAGAATACAATTCTAATATGTTCTTTTTATTGATACATGCCTTGGTTTACTTTTAAATACTTTATATTCTTTTATCACACAAATCAGCTAGGGCATCATCGTTAATAAAAAACCTAATATTTTCTTTCTTTATTTGTGTTGTTTCAAAAGTTGTTGTTGTTGTTTAAAATTTTATAACCGTAGACCTGAACATTTGATTTTAATGTCAGTTTGATACCTTTACGCAATCTCAAAACAAAAGGTAGTGGTTGATGACGGACTGACTGCCGACAAAATGATTCTATATAGTTTTCATTTTTTCCTTTTTAGGTACGAAACCCTAAAAAATCTCTTCTGTTGCTGATTGAATAAGGCACAATACACAGACGAAACTAATAGACTTAGAAGGTTGAAAATTTCAAAGGTATAAGGTAATATAGGTATAAGAGAGGATTTGTAGTATTTCCTACGGGGAAAAGAAAATACAGGTTTTACCATTTAAAGTGTGAGCATACACAAACTAAGTACTAGAGAAGCAGTAAGTGAGGCAATCCATCCCATATACATATATATTTGAAAGTAAAAATGAGTAGTATGGATTCGTTGGGTCTGGCGCAAGCG